>JAVJIF010020013.1:0-82577 GCA_038442645.1 Agave tequilana | reverse complement strand
CTCGCGATTTGACCTCCCCGTGGATTTCTTGGTTCCGTGTTTCGATCCAAACAGGCCATAATGTAAGAAGGTCCATTAAAATATAGCCCTTGGATATTCTTATTCTTCTTTTTATTTATTTATTTATTTTATCAGAGAATCCAGCCCTTAGGGCGGGCCGTTTGTTTCGCGTAAACTCCGTAATTCGTAAATGACTTACTACCCAGTTACAACTACGACGTTTGTTTGGACTGTAATTTCGTAAAAGACTTACGTACTCAACTAACACTCACTTGCAACCCAGTTACCCCTCACTTACACCCAGTTTACAGTTAATTTTGTGGTCATACAAATTTGTAATATTTTATATTAATATTAAAAAATTTTAATATTTAACTTTTTAATTTTATTTGCAGTATTAACTTTTTAAAATCACCAAATAGTTAATTTTGTGGTCAACTTTTTCACTTACGACTTATACATTACGACAACCAAACACCGTAAAGTACAACACTTTCCCACTTTACAATTTTATATTACCAACCAAACACCGTAAAATTTACATACATGTAACTCATTTACAATTGTAAAAGACTTTACAATTACAACTACGAATTACGGCCAGTTACGACAACCAAACCGAGCAACAAGTAGACAGAGAGATCTGAGGTAGGTGAAAAAAAAAACGTAGGAAAAGGCAATTTTTGTCAGCATTAATGTCCCATCTCAATTGTACTCGAAACCTAGTTATTATCCACCAAAAAAACACTCCACAAGCCTTAAACAACGAATTTGGCTGTTGTTTTGAGAGAGAGATCCAATGGAGATAGTTGCATGATTGTGACATTGTTCGACAAAAAAAAGAGATGATGGCATGCAACCAACATAGTAGTTACTAACAACCATGGAAACCTAAGCAAACTTTGATTAGATTAGGGAACCACCCACACTTTGTTTGCATAAGTAGCTTACAAGCAAAACCCAATTCCATCTACCAAGCATCTCAAGTCTCACAACCATTTTCAGGGCTGCCCACTTTGTAAAGGGAGAGAAAAAACCCTAATTCACCCTAGTCTAGCTACTTCACAAAAGGAAGGAGAACTGTAGATTATTATTATTATTGTGAAACTATGATTGGAGCATTCATTCAACTCGTGGAAACTTGATATTGATACTTTATACAAAACAACAACAACAACAACTAAGCCATTTGTCCCAAGTATTTGGGGTAGGCTACACGGACCAAAAGAGAATTACGCCGGATCGGGCACATGGATCAGCTTTCTCCACTCATTCCTATCGAGCAATATGCCTTCACTAAGACCTTTAGTCTCTATATCTTGTCGTATTACCTCATCCATGTCTTCTTCGGTCTCCCCAGCGCTCTTTTAACTTGCCCTAATTTGATACGCTCTACTCACCAGACTGATGCATCTGTATGTTAGCAATTGAGGGTATTTCAAAATTAAGCCAAGTTCCTTTTGTCCCCATTGGATAGGAGTAGAACTCTTTAGTGCTTATATATGGAGTCCCTTTCATGATGGGTTTGTGTGGATTAGAAACCAGGGGGTGCTCGCGTGCACACAAGCCCATTGAGGCCCAGTGAAGGGATATTGTGCTACCGGATCAGAAAACCTTAATGCGCATGTGCGCCGCGCAGGGGGTGCAAATCCGGGTTTCAGAGCTCGCGGGTGTGCCCGAATGGGTCAGAGATAGCTGTGAGATTCGTATCTGTCATGTCCTGTCACTGCAGTGTCCTGTCCTGTCATTGCAGAACACTTTCCAAGGCTTTCTCTGCACAAGGAAGATTGGTTCTCTGTCCAAGGATTCTTTTTCTCTTCCCAAAGACTTTCTAATGATGACTTTCTCTTCCCAAAGACTTTCTAATGATGATAAACTCTCTATATAAAGGATGTATTCCCTGCTATCAAAATAGAACTCAACCATCTTCCTCTTCCTCTGAAATTTCCATAGACTCTTCAGTTCTTCCCTGCATCTCTGGAGGAAACAAAACCGAGCTGTTCGAGGGTTATGCATTGCGAGTGCACGCTTGCAGGGCCAGCGATCGTTGAATCCTGGAGGGTAGGCCGCCATCAACCTGCTGCACCGAGATACTCTCTCAGAGGGGCGCGATCTACTCTTAAGGACAGTGCTCCGCACGCCTCGATCAAAATAGAGAAGTTCCTTCCTTCTTGAAAGTTTAATTAAATAGCTTAGCAGTATTTCGTATATCATTTTCCAACATGTAGTAGGTCTGCGGCGCACATGACCAAACCATAGTAAGCGGTTTTCTCTCTTATTGATACTTTATACGAGCATACAAATAGTTTAATCTTTTGAGTCAAACTGATTCGTAGCTTATATTTAAAATCCATGCAATTTTCTAAGAGGTCGGAGTTCTGCTAACGTCCCTAAATGCTCACTAACTGCAAAAGCTATCACCATCTATTTCATGGAACCAACTGTTCTAGTTAAAATGCAGAATGTTAGTATACAGCAAAAGGAAATTGTTTTTATAACAATTTTCCCTACAATTGCCTATTCTTTTTTCAATATTTTTGGGAATTTCGGTGAACCAAATTGTAGCCCAGAAAACCCTTACCCAGCAAAGATGCAGCCCTAAAGCATGCTATATTGGTCGATTTCGATATATTTTGTCAACATTGTATCAGGTGTTGAGCTCCCACTACGATATTAATCAGATGGTATCTATTGATATTGCCTATATTGACGGACAATATTGACGATATTGATACTAAACATCATCGAGCATTATAAATACCCATAAGGAGGTATTAAACCATGCCCCAAAGTGTTCATACAAAGAAGGTAGCAACTCAACTCCAAGCTAAGCCCATAATCCAATTGTGGCTAGCCCATCATGGTTTGACAGTTGGAGGCCCATATCACTGCTGGTCGGTCAAGTAACCGGACATCACGGTCTCTGATAATGTCCCACTGAAGCAGTTTATGAAGAAGAAAGCTAAGGAATTAGTGGACCCATTGAAGTGTAATAGCTCAATTATCTCAAAGTCTTCACTTTAAGGAATCAAGTTGGGGAACAAGAGGAAGAAGGGACAATCTTTGGCAAACTTCTCGGTGCATAATGCTCTGTCATCTTTGAATGTGCTATATGAAGATCTCACGGAGCATGATATGAAACTTCTCTGTGATATGGGTATCCATCCCCTCGCTGAGGGTGGCACTTGAACACTTGTAGTTTGCTTTTTCTGATTCTTTGTTTTTCTTTTGTTATGTCTGTAGGGAGAGAGAGGAGATGAAAGCTTGATGAAGCTTGTGCAATCCAACTTGGATTCTGACTTCGTTTCTGAAAAGGAGTCGGATCCAATTGGAGTTTCCTAACAGGTGAATACCTTCTCCTTTTAGAATTTGGATTCTTTTTAGGATTTGGATTCCTTTTCTGAATTTCAATCTAATTGGGATTTCCTAAATCCCTGAGACTTTGTGGCTATAAATAAGGGCTAGAGCCCTAATGTATTGTATCCCTGAAAATCCCACTGAAAATCTCCATTGGAAATTCCTTGAAGAAGGAATAAGTTGTAATTGATTATTGAATCAATAAAAATCTCTCTCCCTTACCCCGAGGACGTAGGCACGTTGCCGAACCTCGTTAAATACTGTGTTGATTATTTTTTCTCTATTGTTTCTCTGTTCTTGTCATGTTGGGTACGTCTCTGGCTGCATCAGTTTCCGCCTGGTTGGTGGATTCCTCAGAGAGGTTGTTGTCTTGCGCACAACAATTGGTATCAGAGCATCCTAGGTTAGTCGTGGGATCGTGTGCTGATTCCAAGGGCATCAGTTGCTGTTTGACGGAGATCGTGTGTTGATCTCAGAGCGACGTTGGGACTGTTTGTGAGATCATGTGTCGATCTCAAAACAACGTGTAGATTGCTCGAGGAATCAGTTTGGAGGAGTAGATTGCTTCAGAAACTCTTCGAGGGTTTCGCGTGGAGGTAAAGATCCTATCTTTATCCAGTTTATTTATCTAACTCGTTTGTTTCTGCATTACTTTGAGGAATTAGTTGAGAAGATGGCTGGAGAAGGTACATCCATATATCCACATCCGCTGAGGATTGATGTGGTAAAGTTCAACGGCACGAATAACTTCGGTATGTGGAGGTGTGAGGTGATAAATTTGCTGACGGCATCAAATCTCGAAGACACTCTACGGTTGGAGAAGAAGCGTGCATCAACAACGGAAGAAGATTGGGACAAGATGAACCATACGGCGTGTAGCTTGATTAGGTCTTATCTGACACAAAACATCAAGTATCATGTGTTGCATGAGACATCTGCGAGGCAACTTGAGAGATCCTGGAAAAGAAGTATCTGACGAAAAATATAGAATCGCGGTTGCATTTGAAGAGTAAGCTTTATAGTTTTCAGATGCAAAGAGAATGCTCCATCAATGAACACTTGAATCGCTATACGAGGCTTCTTACAGTTCTACTTAATGTGGATGTGGAGACCAATGAAGAGGATAAGACGGTAATACTATTGAATTCTCTTCCTAGGGAAGAGTATGAGACCTTTACTCTTACATTGATCAATGGAAGAAAATCCCTTAACTACAGTGAGGTGTCTGTTGCTCTTGTGAGTTATGAAGTAAGGAGACATGACCGACTGTCTTCTTCGTGGAACACAATAGCAGAGGCATTGGCGGTAAGAGGCAGGAGTTCCAATAGGAAGGGAAGAGATGATCAGGAAAGATTAAAGTCCAGATCAGACGTCAGAGATCTGAAGAGAATCAGTGCGCCTTGTGCAAGGAGCTAGGGCACTGGAAAGTTGATTGCCCGAAGGCCAAAGGTAAGAAGATGGAGTCAAAGACTGAGGCGAATCTCGTACAGGCGGATGGATCGGATTCAGACTTATCGGTATTTTCTCTCTCTGTGACTACTCCTAATGTTAATTACTCAGATAAGGCTGAGTGGATCTTAGATACCGGAGCCACCTATCATGTGTGCCCGAACAGGGCCTGGTTTTCTAGTTTGAGAAGCTAGATAGATGTTACACGGTCATGGGTGATGATCATCCGTATAATATAGAAGGGATAGGTACAGTCCGTGTCAAGATGGTTGATGGGATAGTACGAGAACTGAAGGAGGTGAGGTATGTACCTCACTCAAAGGAATCTTATTTCTGTTGGCATTTTGGGAAGCATTGGTCTTGTGATATCTATACGAGATGGTGTTCTCAAGATGATCAAAGGCTCAATGGTGGTTATGAAGGGTGTCCGTTGGGAAAATCTCTACTACTTGAAGGATAGTACGGTTACAGGTCAGGTGGAGACTTCTAGTGTATGCGCCGGAAAAAGGAATAAAGTTGTTCGCTGTAAAATTTCCTTGAATCAGATGAAAAATTACAACAAAACTATTTTCCTTCCAGTTACAAGGGAGGGAGGATGTTGAGTCTTGAATCCTCCCTTTGTTTAGTGCTGGGTTCTTCGTGTGGCGGTGGAGAGTGAATCTTGTTCTCCGTTGACCGGATGACCGTCGGGATCGTCAGGGATCTTCTCTTTGGCTGGTAGAAGGAGTAACACAGCTCTGTCTACCAAAACTCTCAAAGAGAAGGTAGGCAAATGGGCAACTCGTACGCAGCGAGCTTGTTGAAGAGTTGAGCTCTCTCTTGCTTCTCTCTCTCTGTCTGCCTGTTGTCTATCTCTGATCTCTCCTTTTCTCCGACTTCTCTTTCTTTTCTTCTCCCCTCCGAAAATCCGACCCCTTCTTCATAGTGACGGGGCTATTTATAGAGACTCCAGGGGTGAACGTGCCCCCTAAAAATGCTCCACAATGAGGGGCTGACCTCCCCGCTATGTGGGCGGCGACTGGCCCCATAACCAGGGCGGTTATAACCGAGGCGCGGGTTTCAACCCACGCGCCTTGATACTGTGACGCGGGCTTTGGGCCCTCGCGCCTTGATGCTGAGACGCGGGTGTCGAGCCCACGCGCCTTGATGCTGAGACGCGGGTGTCGAGCCCACGCGCCTTGATGTTGAGACGCGGGTGTCGAGCCCACGCGTCTAGAACTTGAGGCTCTGCTTTTTAATGGCTTGTGTGATTTTTAGACAGCCTACAGAACCCCCTTCAAAGTTTTCGATATTCCGCAGTTAACTGGGACGGATTTCGAAATACTTTGGACTCTAGCTGAATTCACCTCTATGACTGGACTGTTAATGCTCCGGGTTTGATCTTATCTGGAGTTGGTCTTCGTGAGTGTACTGTTGAACTCTTTGAGGCCACCAGAGTTGATCGTGTTGAGTGTCTAGATACACAGTCTAAACCTCCCCAATGCTTTTAGTCTGTCATGGACGTGCTTTAAGCCAGGAGTGGACGATCTTCTGCTTGTGCAAGTGTACTGTTGAAACTGATTTGCAGAAGTAAGGACTGAACGCCAGTTCTTTTTGAAGAGCAGAGATGGTACTGCTTTACAGACGCGACTTTTATGGGGTGCGCTTTTTGGAAATGGAAAACGCGACTGATATTCCATTGGGTAGACGCGATGCTAGGCCGGATTGGAAGGACGCGAACTTCGGAGAGACGCGCCTGTTGGGTGCGAATCCGTGCCATGTCATGAGTGCACCGCCACTTGTTCTGGGGAACCGTCGGGACATCACCTTTTGACGCGCGGACTTCGGTTCATTAAATGATCTGTTCCACGCGTCAAGCGATGACTCGCTGTAGAGCTAATCGAGCCACGCGCCGCGTATCTTTGCAAATCTTTGTGCCTATAAATGGCAACAGTCGGAGAGATATCCTCTTCTTCTCCGAGCGCATCTGTTAGGGTTTTTTGAGAAAAAGGAGTCTTCTCTTTCTCTTTCTATTTCTTCATCGTTCATCATCGATTTTTGATTAACGATGGCACCCAAAGCTAAACCCACCGCATCATCTTTAAAGCGGCCGTCGCCGAGGCCCAGAGGGGCGTTCCTCCGCGCAGGAAGTCCTTTTCCCATGTATAATGCCGTTTAGGCTTAACCTTCACCATTAATGGAAGTTCATGGAACCCCTCAAAAAAAATCTCTTTTTTTTTTTGGAGGAGAACCGTCAACACAGAATATAAACCGTGTTCGATTCTCAGACGCGGTCTCAGACGCGGTCTTTGAGTTGATAACCAAGGCGCGGGTTTGATGACCCGGTTCCAGTGAGCCCTGCATTTCAGATTCTTCACTTAGAATATTTCTAATTGTGAAGGGTTCGGACGCGGACTTGATCCTTGCGTTCTATGACATCAGGTGCTGATTTTTTATGGATCTGGCACCTGAGCCCAAGTACTTAGAGATTTTTCATAAGTCTTGGTTTTCAAAACGCGGGCTTGATCCTGCGGGCCTCACATCTGGACGCGGATTTGCAGGTCTGGACGCGGATTTTGATAATTCCTGCGTCCAGTGTCTCTTCTACGCGGATTCTCAAGTCTAGACGCGAATTTTGATATTTCTGCGTCTAGTATCTTTTCTGCGTCTGGAATATAGACACTTAACATTTTTTTTTGATAAGATGTCTGATCAAGTGTCCTTTTCTTTTGCAGTGCCACACTCTTCTGCTCCACTCTCCAAGAAGCGCCACTTTGGGCACGTAGGTGGTGCTGACCGTGATTTAACCTTTGCACTGCAAAGGACTGTACCTGTGACTGCTGACAGGTCGCAGGAGCGCAAGAAAAGGCTCTCCAATGTTGACATGACAACTTTTCGGGAGCTTATGACTGACGCAGCATTCACAACGGATGCTCGCGTTCCGCTGGAGAAGCCTGCCTTCTCTTTGGAGACCATATCGGCGATGGTGGCTATTCCATGTATGACGGAGATTATATATGGCTCCGCCAGATAGGGGATAGAAGATTTTTTCTTCCGGACATGGAGAGGATGTATCCGCTGTCTTATCTCCAGCACATGTCCGTCCCTCAGAAGATGAAATGGGACCTTTCCCAATATGTCCCTGAGATTACTCTCGGTGACTTAGGCTCCAAAAGGGTATACCGTCATGATAGTCATGATAGGGCGGTTCTCGGCCTGTTCCCCGGGTCGCTCAGGACTGAGCCCCCGGTTGGAGAAACACCAAAACTTGGCACCACTTTCCTCAGCGCATTCATGAAAGTGGAGGGTGATTTTCCGGTTGAGTTCCGTTCGCCCGGGTGGGTTCATTCCACCGAGAAGTATTGGTGGGGCAGGATGGTAAGCTTCGTCCTTGCCGACCTTAGGGACTTGTTGGAGCAAACGGATTTGTACCAAGCAGTCAGGGCCGTCCAGTATGGTATCCCGCCGAGTTCTCAGAACTTCTTTGGGATCCTGGAACGTTACAATCCTTTGACGGGGACATTCTTCACTCCGGTTGGAGAGATGGGCCTTGCCCTGCACGAGTTGCATGAGGTCTCGGGGCTGGCAACAGGGGACTCTCCCTATGAGGAATATGTCCCAACCACCGAGGAGCTCAACCTTATGAAGAAAGGGTCTCCTCAAGTGTACGAGACTTATTGGGAGGTGTTATGTCACTTCCACATTTGCGGTCAGGTAACCTCTTGGAGGTCGGGAGGAGTCAAGCAGCTGTCTTGGGCCAGCTACTTGTTTAACGGCATCAATAAGAAAGACCATCTGGTAACCCGACTGGCTCCCAGCTCCGACGAGGAGATTGACGACAGGATTAAGGCTTCTGAAGGCTTCTACACCACGGTTTCAAACGAGGATGTTTTCGAACCTGACATGGTTTTTGAAAGCTTTCATCATCAAGCCCGGGTTCCTATCTCCGATCGAGCACTGTTGGCGGGCTTCTTGATGCTGTGGTTGAAGCGCTGTGTGGTGCCCACGCTGCCACATGAAGTTATTGTTACCGATGTAGTGTACCCGGCGGTGCTCCTGGCCTATGGCTGTCCTATAGCCCTTCTCCCGGCCATGGCGGCTGGCATTCAAAGCGGGTTGCGGGCGTTTGCAGGGAAGGCTGTCGACTCCCATGGCAAGCCGATTGTTGACTCAGAGGGGAAGCCGACGGTGAAGCTCCCCAACCCTCGGGTCGAGCTGCCCTACACGTACTTAATGGCTTGGTACGTGATGCACTGCCCCTCTCTGATGATGCCGGTGCCTTGGAGTGAGGGTTTTGTCCCTTTTGTATAGCGGTTGGAGGGTTGTGACTGGCGTAATACTTACATGTATTACGTTCGAAAGTGCATTCTGTCTGCTTCGAACTACCAGCTTAACCGCTGCTTCCCCGAGATTCCTGGTGCATCTTTCGGGGAACTATTTACTGACTCCGCAGGCCAAGATGATTTCACTAGGCTGTCAACGGGGATTTTCTGGTGGTTGGTTAACATCCGGCCTGGGTATGTGCTTTTTCGGCAAGGTACTTCATGCACGATCGAGCCATATATGCCGAATCGCTTCGTCCGACAGTTCGGCTATGATCAACTCTACGTCGGCAACCCCAATGCTCGACTCGCCTTCAGTGGAAACTTGTTCAAAGGTGCTCGGGCTTGGTACTATAGCGTGGCCGGAGGGACGGAAGCAACTTTCTGTCTACCTCTCAAGGAGCCAAAGGGCTGCACAAGCTTCAGCTTCTGTACCTGGTACTTCCAGGTCAACCAGACACCATACTTTATTCCAGAGTATTCATGCATTGAGAGTATCAATGCAAATTTTGAAGCAAGGTCGGGGTCCGGTAAACGCTCGCGAGGCGTCGAGCAGTATCTGAAGGCTCTGAGGGAAGTCGGGAGAGGGTCGAGGGAGGATCCACGAGCAACAAAGGCTCGACAAGCAGTGAGTAAGCGTGCTCGAGGCTCTACTTCCACTGCTGACCCTGCCCCAAAGAAGGTCCGGAGAGACTTGACGGCCGAAGTTTCTCTATCCGAAGACATCCCTGCTGGTGTTAAGGAACCGAGGGAAGAAGAGGCAGATAAAGAGGCTGTCCCCTTAGTCCGTGCCCATAGGTTGCGCAGCAGGGGCTGCAGGAGTTCAGAGGAAGGAGAGCCTGCTGACGAACCGACCGCCGCTGACGAGGCCGAGCAGTTCGAAGTCGACATCATGAGCGGAGGTGATGTTGAGATTCCGGGGGTCTCAGCTCAGCCCGGGTTTTCCTCAGCTCGCGAAAGGAGAGATGAGGCACATCAACCGGAAGTCGACATCATCAGTGATGTTGAGATTGCAGGAGTCTCAACTCAGCCCGGGTCTTCCCCTGCTCATGAAAGGAGAGATGAGGCACAACAACCTGGGTCTCCAAGTGTGTTCATCTCCAGTCCTCGGACAGTTGACCCCAGCCCTACCACTGGGGTAATTGGTGGCAAGGCTCCGGCTACCGAGGCCTCTTGCGTTGAACTGCCGTCTTCCTTATCCGCAGAGGGAAGCGATTTTGAGGATGAGGTCAACTATGGTGACGAACCCGCTCCTCCTGATCCGAGTAAATTCTCACACATCTCGGAGGAGGAAATACATGGGTGCGAGCCGTTGACGGCATCACCATTGGCGGCAGTTATTCCCGCTGAAGGTACTTTTTTCACCTTCTGACTTAATTTCTCTTTTCATTTTGAAAAGGAGGTTTTAACATTCTCCTTTTATGCTGCAGGGTTGGCCGAGGATATTGAGGCTGCAACCTCCTCGCATATCGAGGAGATGGTGCAGGAGTTGACCCAGCCGGAAGGAGTTGAGACTCCAGCCGCTGAGATGCCTCCAGAGAAGGCAACTACTGAAATCGGGGAGACTTCTACTCTGCAGGATCCGCCCAAGAATTCGACATCTCTGGACCTCCAACTTGGTAAGGAAGTTTTGATGTCTTGGATGTTTCTCTTTTCACCATTGTAGCTAATGTTGAGATAATTTGCAGAGAGAACTGGGGGGGCTCAGGTGGAGAGTCTGACGGTCAGTGTCCCTCCGGAAGGCCACACAGCTCAAGCCTCGGCCGAGGTTTCTGAGGAGGTCGAGCTCACTACTCTGTCATCAGCTGTGGAGGTTCCTGCAGAGGTAGCACTCCCAGAAGCGCTAGTGGCTACTCTTGCTCCTGCCGTACCGGTGGTCAGCCCAACTCTTGCGCGAGAAGAGCCGGCTTACATCCCTCACCCCCGTGATAGAAAGGGGGTCGGGAGCGCCTCGGGCGATGATACTATGGAGTTCCTGACACGCAAGACGGTGCAGCAGTTCTTTGACTCGATGCGATCATGCATCGATTTCATCCTGTCTGGGGGTAGCTCCTTTGAATTCGCCCGGATGTTTCTCGGGAACTTGGCCGAGAACATCAAGTTGGCCGGAGGCCCTTCGCTAGCCCAGGCGTGTCTGCTGGTGGTGGAGCAGCTGGGACAAGACCTGAGAGAGCTTCGATCCCTGGAAGATGCCGGCTCATTCCACGAAGCCCAGGAAACTCTGAATAGGCTCCTTGCTGCTCAAGAGCAGGAGCGAAGGGAGGTGGAGGAGAAGATAATCGATAACACCCGTCTTCTTGAAGGTTTCCAGGCTGATCATCAACGGCTAGCGATCGAGTCCAAGGAATCTGTCATGATCATACAGACTGCAAAGCAGACTATCCTTGACTCTCGGGTTGCTATAGCCAGGGCTGAGGCCATGATTGCTTTTAACGAACAGAGGCTTGCTACCTCTGAAAAGAGGCTAGCGGAGTTAGAGGCTGCCAAGGCGCAAGTTGAAGCAAACCTCTCTGTTCGTTCATCCGAGTTGGAATCCCTCCGAGTACAAGCGCAGGGATTTTTATCTGAGGCGGATCTGCGGGCCCAAGCTCTCATGGAGGCTGAGAAGGCGCGTCAACATAAGATACATCGCCTTAGAGAGCAAATCCGTTCCTTGGCGAACCAGGACTTGTAGCCTTCTTCTTTTTTTTTTGTAAAGAAAAAGGACACTCTATTCACCAAGAGTGTTTGTACTTGCTTTTACCATTTTTTTTTGAATAGTAAAAGTCTTTGAAGTTCTTGTTCCATCTTTATTGCCTTGCTGTAGATGAATTCAACTTCTTTTAATGAAACGCGGCGTTAACCCAAGTCTTCTTGACGAGACGCGGCATTGATTCATAGAGAGAGACGCGGTCATCAGTTCATAGGAACTCAGGCAGAACTAAGTCCTTTTGCTGAGACGCGGAGTCAATTCACAGAGAGAAACGCGAATCCGTCCTGCTAATGAAGACGCGGTTCAAGTGGATGTGAAGGACGCAGTTTTTTGAGTGTGACTCACTGGTCGCAGTCCTTAAGGATGCAGCGCTGGGTCTTTTGACTAGGTGCAAAAACCTGTCACTACCCATGCAGACGCAGCTCCTCTGATGAAGACGCGGTTTGAGCGGACGCGAGGGACGCAGCCTTGCATATTTTCCGACTAATCCCACAATGGCCTAAGTCTTTCGCTGAATTAAGTGCTTTCCCTTAAAATGGGCCCCGTTTGCTGAAGGGACGCAACTTTGGGTCACGCGGACATTCCTCTGGAATGCAGGTGGACGTCATTCAGTTTGAAAAGGGGACGCGGATTCCTGGACGCGGCTTTCTCATCTGCGTCTTGATGTAACTTCCCAGGCGTTAAATGCGGCCTGACTTAAAGATTTCATGAGATCTTTCAAGTCTTCACTGACGATTGGGAAACGGGTCGTCCGTTGTTTCCCGAAGCAGTTGTCCACGCGTTGGTTCCTCATTGGACTCAGGCGTTAATGCCTTTTAATGCAAAACTGGCGCTGGCGGTTTGAGACCAGCGTCTGCGACGCTTCCCGAAGCAACGTTCCACGCGTCAGACTCCTGTTGGACTTTGACGGTCGTGCGGTCATTAAGGCCGACGGGAACCATTAATGGCAGTTATCAGGGGCTGCCTATAAATAGGGCTCACCCTCTCCCCCTTTAACAACCCAAACTTAGACGGTTTTCTTTTGATTTGCTCTGAGAAATTCCGCCTTCTTCAAAGTTTCTAACAGGGGTCTGTCTCCATGGATGGAGGTGACTCTGTGGATGAAGATGACCCAGAGCTTTCATGCTTCTATTTGGTCTCTTCAGGAGAAAGCATCTCTTTGATCATCTTTCATGCCCACGTTTTAATGTAGAGAGTTCAACTCTTGATAGAGGCCTCTGCGGGTACGCCGTCCCGACTTGCCATGATATTTTTAGTCCCCCCAGGCTTGCACCTTGGCATCTCTTAAAGAGATATCACCATCTGGATGAAGTCTTAGTTGGTGCATTCCTTTTTTTGGAATTTGCGCCATCGACTTGAACTTCTCTGGACGCGAGTACAGAAGTCTTTGGCACTTGGCGCTGGCTTTGCTCATGAAGCTCGCGTTTTAAGGCCACTAACTTGGATGAATTCCAACTCGGGTTGAAGGTTTCAGACCCGAATCTTGCAACTCCTGTTCATTCAACAGGGAGATGGCAATTTTTTCGGCGTCTGAGTCTTTTCGCGCCTGGTGTGTTAGACGCAGATGCAGAAAATTGGACTGCATTTGAACCCTACATGTATCACAGTTTTAACTCGCGTCTGTTTCTGCCACCGCGGAAGTTTTGGCTCACTGCGTGGGTCATTCCCGCGTCTGTAGTCTTCGGCAATAACTGCGTCTGTCACTTAGTTTTCTCTGTTGAAGTGTGCTAAGTTTCAGATGTTCTGATTCCTTTGTTTATTCCTTGCAGGTAGGCTTGATCGTCCTTTTTCTCGTTCGCTGGGCCCGTGGGAGAATATATTGGCCAGCGAACTTGTTCGATGTTCGTCCACAAGGGAAGAAATCATAGTCTCCGTCGTCCACAAGGGAAGAAATCACGATCCCTGACGGGGACTTAACCCTCGTCAAGATCTCTTTGAACGTGACGCACCCGTCATGCTTGCGGGCTGGTCACGGTCACAGTGGGTATGGCGGCGAGGGGGTTACGGTGGATATAGTGGCAGATAGCATCCCCTTCCTCTCTCACCCCAGAAGTGACATCGAGGACACTCCATGTTTGTTGGATGGCCTTCTGGCGAAAGAGATGCTCATGAATGAAGGGTTGCAGGGCTTTCTGCTGCCACCGGATCTCAAGAACACCATTGCTCTTAGCTTAGTCAGCTAGGGCTCTTTCGATGTTTACATCATGCATCGTGGTGCAGCCAGCTTCTATTGTCACCAGAGCTTGGCGCTTTTTCAAACATCGTGCACTTGGGATCAGATGCGGCTTCAAGGAGTGAGTACGGCCTCTGAGAGAGAGAGGACTTCTTTGTACTCCTTAATTGTAACACTCAATCTTATTGTATAAGAGAGCATTTTGTATCACTTTCATATGCCTGGATATAAATAAAAGTGACATTTTTCTTTCTGCCTCTTTCTATTGTCTTGAACCTTATGTCTTCAGTCAGACGCATAGAAGCAGAAGATCTTTGACTTCGTCAAAATTATGATGATAATCTTAATAAGTCAAATTTTGTAGGGAAAGATCCTATTTCAGGAACTTTCACAATACTGTCAGAGGTGTAATATTAACTTGACAGAGATGAAATAATGTTTGGTGGACCTGTCAATCTATACAGGAGAATGACAAGTGAAACTCGTACCCCCAGGGAAAATGGGCCTTTATCAAGGTTTAGGATTCACTTGATTAAGCTCAGCTGGGGATTTGAAGGAAAACACTGTTAATGGTGTAGTATTAACCTAACAATGTGTTTAGGTAGACTTGTTATTCTGTTGAAGAGAATAACAAGTGAGACTAGACTCGCAGGGAATCTAGGAAAATCTTTACCGTTAGAGGTGTGATATTAACTTAACGGGTTGAAAGTTGTCTTGCCAGAAGTGTGATGTTAACTCGACAAGAATGTGAATCAGAGGTGTGATATTAACTTGACTCAGAAGCATTTCAGCTTCGTTTGGGAAAACTGAGAGTGTCACTGACATAGGTGTGATGTTTAACTTGACAGTGAGGGTAATACTAGAGGTGTAATGTGGAACTTAGCATTGGTCATCTCGGCTTGGATAAGGAAGTCGAGGAAAAGTCATGGTCATAGGTGTATTGTTGAACTTAGCAATGACTTAGATGCTAGAGGTGTAATGTTAACTTAGCATCATTCGTTTCAGCTTCAACACGGAAGTCTGAAGGAAAGTGACTGTCAGAGGTGTAATATTAACTTGGCAGAAGCTTGGTTTACTGTTTAGAAGTATAATGTTAACTTAAACAGTAATTTTGTCAGAGGTGTGATATTAACTTGACAGAAACTTGATTTGCGATATGAGCAATTTGAGGACCTGTCGTTCTATTGATGAGAATGACAGGTGGAATTTGGAGTGCCAGAGGTATAGTGTTAACTTGGCAACAACTGTATCTTGTAGGCCTACCATTCTGTGGATGAGAATTGGTAAGGGATTTTGGAGGGGAGAGTGAAGTTGAGTCCACTTAGGATTTTTAGCAAACCCTCAGCTATCAACGGGTTTGATATGCCTTTACCAACTACCGTTTGAGTTGGGCTAGCCATGCTATTCCCCTCAGCATGATGAGTTGTCGAAGACTTATGTTGGGCTTAGAAGCCAACATTTTCCTCTATCCCTAGCCGTCGGAGGCGTTGGATATTAATGAAGAAACTCTTCTTGTTTTGATCAGAGGTGTAATTTTGAACTTGATCAGCGGAAGAATACCATTTAAGGATAGTATTTCTTCAAGAACCTGCCATTGATAGGCATCATGAGTGTATCGCCATTCGAGGTTATGAGGCGATATGATCCATTCGAGTAGACTGACTCTACCACAAACGGTCCTTCCCATTTGGGTTGGAATTTTCCTTTTGTCTTGTGCGTCATCACCATGGGTCTTCTGACGGCTAAGACAAGATCGCCTTTCTTGAAAGTTCGCACTTTAACTTTTTTGTTGAAGGTTTTGGTAATTCGAGCTTGGTAAAGCTCGATTTGTTGTTGGGCCTGCAAACGCTTATCGTCTAAGGCCTTAAATTCTTGGAGTCGCTGTCGATGCTTCTCCTCTGTTGTCATCTCCGCTGTCAAGGCGACGCGTAGAGATGGAATTTGGATCTCTAGTGGAAGAATGGCTTCACACCCATATACCAAAGAAAATGGCGTGGCTTTAGTTGGGGTTCGCACAGTTGTGCGATAGGCCCATAAGCATTCACCTAGCTTATCGTCCCAGTCTCGTTGACTTTTCGAGACGAACTTCTTGAGAAGCTTGCCAATGGTCTTATTGAAAGCTTCTGCGAGGCCATTAGCGGCAGGATAGTATGCCGTTG
This sequence comes from Agave tequilana, assembly GCA_038442645.1. NCBI lineage: Eukaryota > Viridiplantae > Streptophyta > Magnoliopsida > Asparagales > Asparagaceae > Agave > Agave tequilana. The sequence continues at coordinate 66,446 of JAVJIF010020013.1, read as the reverse complement.
AGGACACACTCTGGATTCTGAACTTGGCACAGAATCTCTAGAAAGCCTGGCTGATGAACTGGGGTCCATTGTCATGGACAATTCGCCGAGGTACACCGAAACGGTAAATAACGTGATGTTTTACGAACTTGATCACGTTAGACGATTTTACTTCCTTCAGAAGAATAGCTTCGGCCCATTTAGAGAAATAATCGGTTATTACCAAAATAAACCGATGTCCCTTTGATGATGGTGGGCTGATAGGACCAACCACATCCATCCCCCACATTTCAAATGGCCAGGTAGAGGTCGTGGAGTGGAGGTACCCTGGTGCTTGATGGATGAAATCGCCGTGCACTTGGCAGGCGTGACATCTTTTGGCATAAGTGATGGCATCGGCAATCATCTTAGGCCAGTAGTAACCCAATCTTTGGAGTCGATGTGCCAGTTTTAGGCCAGGTTGATGGGCTCCACACATACCATCGTGGGCTTCTTTCAATACCTCTTGGGCCTCTTTGGTGAGAGGCACCGGAGCAAGACCCCGTCATGCGATCGACGATACAATGTTCGTGCAATCGCATTGTAGTAAAATTTAGGGGCTTTCCTTCGAATGGCAGCCGCTTCCTTGGCGTCCTCAGGCAGGATGCCATACAAGACATAGTCGATATAGGGGAATCGCCAGTCTTTAAGCTCTGGCCTGGTTGACAATTCCAGCGCTTCTTTGCCTTGATACTCTCCCTTTGACTCCTGATAGTCTTCGAGGGCAGTTCTCGGGCAATACAGGTCGTGGCTGTAGACGAATACCTTCTCCATTGCTCCAGCTGGAAGAGCTAAGGAGGCCGCGAGGGACGCCAGTGCATCTGCATGCGCATTTTGCCTGCGCGGTACATGATCGATGTAGAAGTTTATGAACCTCTCGGCCATGTGGATAGTTGCGTTGTAGTAGGGTACTAGGTCCTCATGTCTGACTTCGTACTCCCCGCGAACTTGGCTAACAATGAGTTTGGAGTCACCGTATGCCTCGAGATTTTTAACGCCAATCTCATCGGCGAGCTGCATCCCAATCAAAAGAGCGTTGTATTCTGCTACATTGTTGGAGCAAGGCTCAGTTAGCGAGACAGCTCGAGGAATCACATAGTTCTGTGGCGAGACAAGTACTACTCCTACTCCCGCTACAATGTGTCCTTTTGGGCTTGTTCTGGATGCACCGTCAAAGAAGAGTTGCCACACTTGACTTTCGAACGATGTCTGAGTTAGGCAGGCTTCAGCGACCTCATCTGGGAGATCGTCGTAAAGTTTGGTTGCCCTCGGATCTGGATGCTCAGCCAGAAAATCCGCCACCGCTTGTCCTTTAATGGCCTTCTGTGGTAAAAAGTGCATTTCATATTGAGATAACAATATGGCCCATTTTGCCAGTCGGCCATTTAGCGATGAAGGTTTTGTCATGAGTAACCTCAAGGGGTTGACTTTTGATATGACATTTATGGTTTGGCCCGCCAGGTAGTGTCGCATTTTCTGAATGGCGAACACCAGTGCCAAACATTCCTTCTCGATCGGGTTGTACCGATGTTCGGCTCCGATCATTGTTCTACTCAATAGTAGATCGCTTGCTCTCGTCCTTGATCATCATGCTGAGCTAGTAGAGCTCCCAAAGAATGATCCATTGCCCGGACGTATACCAGGAAAGGTTTTCCGGATATCGAGCTGCAAGGACTGGTGGTTGGGTGAGGTATTGCTTGATTTCCTCAAATGCTTGTTGACAAGCGTCGTCCCAAATGAACGAGACACCCTTCTTCATTAGCTTAGTGAAGGGTTGGCATCTTCCGGAGAGGTTTGAGATGAACCTACGGATGTACGCCAATCGTCCTTGCAATCCCCTGAGTTCCTTGAGATTTCTCGGAGGTTGCATCTCCCGGATAGCGCGACCTTTTCCGGTCCAGATGAATTCCCGTGGAGGTTACAACAAATCCTAGGAATTTGCCACTAGCCACCCCCAGGAAGGACTTGGTGGGATTCATCTTCAACTGATGAGCTCGCATGATGTCAAAAACCACCTTCAGGTCAGCTATGTGATCATCTTTAGTGCGACTTTTCACCGCGATGTCGTCAACATAACACTCTACCGTTTTGCGTATTTGCTGATGGAAAATGGCATTCATGGCCCTTTGATATGTTGCCCCTGCATTCTTCAGTCCGAAGGGCATGACAGTGTAGCAATATACCCCTAGGGGTGTCCTGAAGGAGGTATGCTTTTCGTCATCAGGATACATTTTAATTTGATTGTATCCTGAGAATCCATCCATGAAGGACATTCGTTCAAATCCACAAGTATTGTCAATCATGACATCTGTGATTGGCAGTGGGAATTCGTCTTTGGGGCAAGCCTCGTTTAGATCACGGAAGTCGATGCAGATCCGGATCTTCCCGTTCTTCTTGGCAACTGGGACAATGTTGGCTGCCCAGTCGGGATGTTGTTCTTCCTGATGAATCCAGAATCAATAAGTTTTCTGACTTCTGATTGAATTGCCTCCATTATCTCTGGACGGAACCGTCGCTGCTGTTGTTTGACAGGTTTTGCGTCCGGATTGATGTTAAGGCGGTGCATAGCCACTTGAGGATTAAGTCCAGGCATGTCCTCGTAATTCCAGGCGAAGACGTCTATATACTCTTGTACAAGAGATATTAGATCCTTCTTCTCTGAAGGTGACAGGCCGTCACTTATGAAGATGGGCTTAGGATTGGCCTCATCTCCTAGATTGACTTGAACAACCTTATCTTCTGTGGGTGGCTCGCGCTGTTCAAAGCGGGTATCCCAAAGAGTATTTAAATGTTTGATCCAAGGATCTGTATCAGATTGGATCATTTCTTCATCTCCGTCTTCCAGGTGGCTTGTTGAAACCATGTTCACTGAAAATTCTCTGAAGATGTTGCCGACACTGACATCCGACTCCCACGATGACGTGCCTGAAGAATAATTATGACCTGATGGCCTTCCAGAATCAGAGGCTGATGGGATCGGAGTCGATACATAGCCCAACCCCCGGCGCGTCCGATGATAATAATCGGGGGCTTTCCCTTTCGGCACAAAGGATCGAAGTAGCGTTCTCCTTCCTTTGCCGAAGTTCAACCCGGGTCTGTTGGTTAGATCGTACCCCATGCACTTCATCATTTTGAGCACTTTGGTTCATAATGACCGAACTGGGGGGATTCCTCCTCGCCTTCCGATTCTTCGTGGGGCGTTGGTTCAGACGAGATTCGCCCAAAAAGAATTGGTTTTTGGCCTTTCCGTCTGGCTGGAACCATAAATATAGATTCTTTTGCATTACCATTATCTTAGTATGTCCCGAAGGATGATTTTACTGGTACATGCAACGATGTCAAAGCATCCATTGCCGACCAGAGGTCATCATCTACATCAGTGCTAGTATCTGACGGTATTGAATCAGAAGCAAACACAGAAAAATACGCTAAGTCTAACTCTTCATTAATGTACCAACCGCCTACATCGTCGGTGGTATTATCAACATCGAGCTTATCAATGCTCTTTACAGGTGGATCTAGCTCCCACACACACTCATCTTCCTCCAGCTCAGTATCGGCTTCATTGCTAGAGTCTGGTTCTTCCGGTTGCGGGACTTCATCCGTCTCCCCGGGATCTTGGTACAGTAAGGAGTCTGTGAAATAATTCTCGACCCCTTGAATGGATGCCTTTCGACAATCAACGTCTGCACTTTTCCATTCTCGTCAATGTATTTCATGACTTGATGGAGAGTAGAGGGAACAATAGAGTTGCGGTGAATCCACGGCCGTCCCAGCAATAGGTTGTAGGAAGTGTCGGCATCAATGATGTAGCATGTCACTTCCGACTTTAAACTTCCAATCTGGCATTTGAGCTTAATCTTCCCCATCGGACGGGTCCTGTTGGCATTGAACCCGTAGATAGTTGTCTGGGTAGGGCTCAAACGATGAGTAGGAATGCCCAGATGTTGCATGACCCGGCGAGGCATGATGCTCAACGCGGACCCTGGATCTACCTGAATGCGGTTCACTTCAGACGATCCAATATACCCTGTGAAGTACAGGGTCGATCATGCTTCCCTTTAACCTGCATATCATCTGTTGTGAAGGTAATGCAGGGAGCATTCTGGGAGGTGTGGAGACAATTCTCTACATCTTCCTCCTTCGGCACCTGGGTCATGAAGACCTCAGCATTTGCCAGAGCCTCTTGTAGAGCTTCTCTGGTTGACTTTGACAGCCTAAGAAGCTCATACAAGGTAATCCGTGCCGGGATGTTGGCCAATTAAGCCAGGACATCAAAGCGGTAAGGCGCCGTAGATCCTTCCGCGATGTCCTTTTGAAGGGTTCGAGAAAATCGAATCTCCTTCTGTTTCTCCACTGGTTGTTTTGTGGAGGGCTTGGTTGGCTCTGCAGCTGGTTGTGGAGGGGTTGCCGCCGTTTCGCCATACTGCTTCAAGTAGGGCTGTCCCGAACGGGTTCCCGCCACTAGCCGACCGGGTTCTGCGGCCAGAACTATTGTCTCCTCTTCCGAGTCGGTTAGCGAAGGAATATCGGTATCCGTTTCTCAAGAAGAGGCACACACCACATTGCAGGATGACGCCTTTGCCTTGCCCTTGGACTTCTTATTAGTTACAGTAGTCCATTGCTGGGCGTCAACAAGGTCAGGGTGGACCCACATGATTTCCCCTCGAGGCATAGGGACGGGTACTAGGCCCTTCTCTTGTTGCTGGTGAGGATCCGTGTTGACCACTCTTAGCTCTCCTTTCGGAACAGGGACCACCCCGAAGGCGTTGGGGGTTGTCTTCCGAACTGGAGAACTGACGTCATGTTAGCCGTCACCTTCTTCTGCTCTGGTCGGAGTTTTAATACCTCCGCGTCAATCAGGGCCTGAAGGATATCCTTGAAGACGTAGCAGCTTTTGGTGGGGTGTCCCAACATTCTGTGGTATAAGCAGTAATTGGGATTGTCAGTTTAACCGACTTCTCCAGGGCGCCTGGCTTCAGGGAGCTTCAGTCTATTGCTCTTGTTGAGTAGCTTAAAGTGCGAATCGACATGTTCCTCCTTGAAAGAATACTGCTTGTTGGCGCGTGGCTGGCTCGAAGAGCCACTCGCCTTGACCGGTTGAGGTTTGGCGGGAGATTTGGTCTCTGTTGCCAAATTATCCTTCCGCTTTGTCTGGAGGGATGTGTCTGGCGCACGCCTGGTTGACCTCTCTGGCCGTGGCTTCCCTTCTTCTGCCCTGACGCGGGCGACAATCTCCTCAGCCTGTTCACCTTGTTGGACCAGCTGCTTCCAGGTGCGGCTTTCAGCAACTCCTATTTGAGTAAGGAGTGAGGTTTGGAGATTGTGGCGGCATGTTTCCACCAGGGTGACCTGGGTCATGCCGCTCGGACATCGGAGTGCCACATTCTGAAATCTTTCCACGAAAGATTTGACGGACTCTCCCTTTCGCTGTTTGGTAGCCAAAAGGGTGGGCATCGTGACTTCCGAGTCGTCTTCGAAGAAGCGCGTTAAGAAAAGCTTCTCCAAATCGCCCCAGTTCTTGATGGAGCCCTCCGGGAGTTTCATGAACCATTCAAAGGCCAGCCCCTTTAGGGTGCCGATGAACAGTCGTGCCAAGATGGCATCGTGATTAGACTAAGAAGGTATACGTATTATGAGTATAAAAATGTATTTTATGTACCCTTTCTTGTCTCCGCTATAGTATAGGACTATACCGAGTCGAATCTCAGGGAGAGCTCGCGATGGAAGCTTTGACGAGTGGTAGTGAAGTTATAAACGAGAATTCTTCTATGTCTTATAAAAATAATGAATCAAATGAAAAAGAAACTAAAGAAAGGATGGATATGTTCATGATGGAAGAGTGGAAAGAAATCAAAGAAGATTGGGATTTGGACTAACAACTAAAGAGAATGAAAACTTGAAGAATCAAACCATGACTAGCTTACCTTACTACCTTACCAATACTTACTAAACTCCGTGATAGTGAACGCATGCCTCATGTTGTCACTCCATCGGCGTGGATTCGTCTCGCGTGTTGATCTAATTACTTTCTCATTTGAAGAATGGGTGGTTTAACCCATCGGAGAAGAGAAGACCATCCAACTTGCAAGATGAAATAAAGCAATCACTCATGAGTTAGTGAAGATGGCAAGGCTAGTGGTTAGCTAGTACATGGAGAAAGAATTAGCTAAAAGCCATGAGAGAAGTAAAACAAAGCATGAAGTAAATTGCAAGAATTAAAGAAAGCAATAAAGAAAGCACATAAAGAAAGCAAGTAAACTAGAACCAAGTTCAAGTAGAGGAAGGAGAATGGATCAATCCTTGTTGCTTCAAGTTGTCACACCTTGATTACACAAGCTCTCTCTCTCACATCTCTCTCTTTTACAATGAATTCTAGGGAAGAAGAAGAGGGATCTAAAGAACTAAACCTAGAGAAAAACTAAACAAAATTACAACAACTAATGATTTTCCTCTCTTCTCCATTCAGTTTTTTCTCGCAGGTCTTTGTGGAGTATTTATAGCACAGAGAGAACTCTCCAGAAGAAGAACAGGTGGCCAAAATCTGGGATTGAATGGCCCAGATTTTGCGGTGGATCCTCGGCAAGGCGCGGCACTTTTGTGGCCGTTGGATCCCAAATTTTTGTTACAAGTTTGTTACGAGGTTGTTATCCACGTGGCCTTCTAGAATCTTGAGTTGTTGCACGGATCTCTCTGGATCTGGGATTCAAATTTGGGCTTTATCTTAATCTTGGATTTAATCCCTTTAATTATTGCTAATTAAAGTGATTAATGGGCTATCTCTCCATTAGAGTGTGAACCTGCAAATATATAGAGAAGATGAGTAAAAATCATATATTTATTACAAAAATGCATGGGAATAATGTGGTAAAATATGCAACATTGGATACCAATCACACCCCCACACTTATTCTTTTGCTCGTCCCGAGCAAAAACAAAGAAAAAGAAAAGAAAATCCTAACTACCAATTTTATTACACCACTTTCGCAAGTGACGCGATTGCACTGAGCGTGTGCAACAAGCCGTTAAACCTCTAGGTTACCCTAGAGGAGGAGTGTTGTCTCCTGAGGGTTTTCAGCGGATTGCACCCACAAAATTCATAAAGAAAGAAGACAAATGTTAGTATTTTGAAAACGCATTTTGAACAAGAGACATGTTTACAAACTATTTTTGCAAAAATATAAGTGATCCTAGGTCATAAGTCCACCTATAATCATTCTTCCTTAAACTTAGTCTCTATGCAAGATCTTGTTTTCAATTAAGGTAAGAATTCAAAATTGGATTGAATACTTTATCTTTCATAAAACCTAGATAATATGCACACCGTGTTCAGTGAAAATTTCTGGGATTTCAACTCTAACCATCAAGCCATTTATTTATATATATTTATTTTCTTTTTCTCTTTTTTTTTTCTTTTTCTTCCCTTAGTTTTCTTAGGCTTTCTAGTTCACCCATGTAGCGAGCCTATAACCGATGACTCCCAAACCAGATGGTTCTAGGGCACCAGATGAGAAAACATCCCTAGGGTTAAAGGACTCGAGTGAAAAAGGCCACAAAACTAAAGGGGATTTTTTTGATCACCGTTAGGCGTGAATAATCATGCTTCTTGAGGCATAATTCTCCAGCTTAATGAGTGATGTTTTTCACCGTTAGGCGTGAATAACCATGCTTCTTGAGGCATAGTTCTCCAGCTTAATAGGTGATGTTTTATTATAATTTTTTTTTATTTTTTTATTTTTATGGCATTTTTGGTCTTTGTTTCCATCCCAAGAAATGTGTAAGTGTAAAGTGCATATTTATCTAAGGCAAAAAATTCAAGATAAAAATATCTCACCAATTTTACTTACTTATCCTATAATTTCAAACAAGATCTATTATTTCAACTATGTTTAAGATGTCATAATTAAGGCTTTCTTAATTCCTAAGATACATCTTAATTTCTTAAAAATAGATCAAAACTTTGTCTCTTATTTCAAAAAGTTTTTATTTATATATTTTTTTTATTATTTTTTTATTTTCTAAAAGAAGTGTAAAGAAAGAAGATCTAAAAACTCTATGTTAGTAAACCCTCCCCCACACTTATTTCATGCATTGTCCTCAATGCATCATGATATATGTATGCATGAAACAAAATGGAGAGGTAAGAAACAGTTATTTACAAAAAAGTGCAAAAAATGATTTACAAAGAGTATATACAAATGTAACCATTACCTAGGCTTTTGGTCTTTTTCCTCTGGCCCGTTTCCCATCGTTCCAATGCGTCTGCTTTCGTGAGCTTAATTGGGAAACGGTATGAATTTTGTTAGCCTTAGGTGTTTCCAGATTCAATTGATTATTATTATCATTCACACTCATTCCACCACATTGTTCACAAACAATGCCTTTTCACCACTCTCACTTTGAATCTCATCACTTCCAATATCTAGAAATTTTAACTCCTCTCCATATAATTCTTCAAAACTTAAGTCAACATCCGGAAGTATGCAATCAGTTAACTGACCCCGAGTGGACTCATCTAGACACATGATCTCATCAGCAAACAGGTCTTCAAAAGATATCAATTGGAGGTTCTTGAAGAGAATCACAGAATTGTGACTCATCTTTTGAATCCTCACAATTGTCCTCAGTAAAGCTAACCTCAAATGTTTGATCTTTTGCTTTGTGAGGCTGTGTGTGGAAGACATTGTGTTCATGTGTCATATTACCAAAAGTCAACCTCATTGATCCATTCCGGCAATTAATGATGGCATTTGCAGTAGCCAGGAATGGTCGTCCCAAAATGACTGGAGTTTGAGCCCTTTGATTAGAATTAGACACTGGTTTTGTTTCAAGGACTACAAAGTCAACAGGATAAATGAATTCTCCAACTTTGACAAGGACATCATGTATTTCCCCCTTGGGTCTAGTAACAGAGCGATCAGCCAATTGGATAGTCATTGGGTAGGGAGAAGATCACCTAGCCCCAATTGTTGGTACACAGAAAAAGGTAGGAGATTGATGCTGGCCCCCAAATCAAAAGAAGTGCCCTATTTATGGTAGTCTGTCCTATGATGCATGAAATGGTGGGGCTCCCTGGGTCTTTGTATTTTACAGGAATCGGACCAGTGAGCAATTCAGTGATGGATGATGCTAGGAAGACTTTTTAGGGACTTGTGTTTCCTCTTCTTGGTGCACATTTCCTTTAAGAATTTAGCATATGATGACACTTGTTGTATGGCATCAAGAAGAGGGACATTGATTTGGACCTTATTGAACATTTCTTTTATCTTCTCCATGTGAGCATTTGTCTTGGGATTCTTAAGCCTATTTGGAAATGGTACTCTAGGCATATAAGGTTGCTCATCTACCTTTTCTTTACCCTTGGCTTTTGAAGTGGATGGCTCTGAACTAGAGGATGGGTTGTCAGAAGTTGGTTGCAGTGGGATTTAAGGTGTTGGCTTTGGTATTGGATGAGATGGTGGACTAGAAACCTTATTGTCTATTTGTTTTCCAGATCTCAGGGTATGAATAGCATGACATTGACTGGGTCCTGAATCTTCCACTTTATGCAAAGGGAAGTGATGTTTGGGAGTTGGCAATGGCTGGCTTGGGAACATTCCATTTTGTCTCTCAGCCAATTGCTCAATTTGGACCTTAACTTTATTCAACTCCTGCTCCTGGTTCTTTGTAAAGGTTTCTAGCATTTTTTTTAACTCTGATATTTCTGAATCATTCTGGGGTGGATGTTGATAGTATGGAGACTGGAATTGTGATGGTAGAATGGTGGGTACTGATATGGTTGTGACTGTGGTGGACTTTGAGATGGATGAACATACAGTGAATTCTGATTGAAACTGGATGTGTGAGACTGAGCATTATAAGGATGTGGAAGTGGTGGTCTATAATGCTCAAGACCAGACTGACTCCATGAAAGATTTGGATGGTTCTGCCATCCAGAATTGTAAGTGTTGGAGTATGGAGGTCTGGTAAATGCTGCATTCAATTTCTCCCGATATGATTGGGGCTGATACAAAGGACACTCCTCAAAAACATGGCTAAGGTCATGACAGTTGGTGCAACCCGGTTGAATTACAGGTAATGGGTTGACCTGATTTACAACAGAATTTCCCCTAGACTCAAGCAGTTCTATCCTCTTCATTAATTGTGTGATCTTGGCATCTGCAGCTAGAGAGGATTCTATGGGTGTGTACCAGTTCTGGAAGTGGTGGGAGTCGGTTTATCAGGGCATGACTCCCACTGAATGGTTTTCTCAGCTAGGTTTCAAAGAGATCCCAACCCTGATGTTCATCTTTCTTCAAGAATTCCCCTTGGCACATGGATTCCAAGAGGGTTTTCGTTTGGTAATCTAAACCGTCATAGATAATCTGGCATAGACGCCATTTCTCTATGCCGTGATGAGGACACAGGGCAAGAAGGTCTTTGAAACGCTCAAGATATTTTCAGAAAGGTTCATTTGGTTCCTGCTTGAATTGCATTATATTTTTGCGCATGAGGGCTGTTTTGTGGATAGGATAGAATTTCTTAAGAAAGACCTTTACAAACTCCTCCCACGAAGATATGGAACTGACGGGAAGATTGTAAAGCCACTTCTTAGCTAAATCCTTAAGTGCAAACGGTATGAACCGTAACCTAACAGCATCCTCGGTCAGTTGGGAAATTCTCATCATTTGGCATACCTCTTCAAACTCGCGAATAAAGAGGTACGCGTCCTCAGACTCTAGACCATGGAATTGGGGAAGTGTATTAATGAATTGTGGTTTCAGCTCAAAGTGATTTCCATTAGGCTCGGGGAGAAGAATGCACGATGGAAGGGAGGTGCGAATCGGATAAAATCGATCTTGAAGTGAGACGTTGTTTGCCATAATGTCAAGTGGTTGTGTAAGTGCAAGTGTAGAAAGAATTTGGATTACGGAACCACTCTAGTATATACAATCACAAACAACGTGCACCGATCACACCAGCGAAAAAGAAAGGAAAAATAACAAACAATAAAAGAAAAATCAATCCAAGCTATCTAAGGATCCTGGACCTAGACGACTCCTAACAATTAGATCGTCCACAGGAGGTTTAGTGTAGACTTTGACTATAAGCAAATCAGCCAGGGAAGGGCAAGGTTGGTGGGAGGTTTTCCGTCAGAGACGTTCCTTAATTAAGTAACCAGCAACCTTCGGGCTTTCGGCCCTCAATCCCTTTCCTAGACACCGATTTTGCAAAAGTCAATTTCCAAACTTTTTCCCCTTAGGATAATCTCCTAAGTGAGTCCGGATGTCCCTAGGGCCAACGTCTATCAAATTTTATTTACAAGCTTGGGATTGTGAGTGCGTGGGAAAATGATTTTCGGGCTAAGGAAAGGGTAATGAACTCCCCACCTTATCTTTTTTATGGGTTATGCCCTTAGAATTGATTTGTGCAAGTGTACAAGATAGATAACAAGGATTCACTCAAAGCATGAAAATCAAGCAAGAGATGATTCCTAGTCTACATGCAATGCAAAACGTACCTTGCCTCCAGCACTCTTCAACAGTAAAAGTAAATGAATTGAAAAGATACGTGCCTAGAAATGCAAATGTCTAATCAATTTTTAACAATTACAACCAATTTTTTACTGTTGATTAAATTAGCAGGTATATGGTAAAGCAAACAAGAATTTAAGTATTGCAGAAGCTGTATTTTGCAGAGCAAGAGACCCTGCAGAAAAATGGTTAGAAGTCAACTCCTCCTTGCCACGCCCGCGCGGCAGAACGCGGCAAGTCAGAGGGATCCTGGTCTCTGCTTTCGAGAGCAGAGGCCCAGGTCCGCTTATATGTTTCTGCAATGCAAGATTTGCTGTATCTTCAACCTGTACCTGCAACAGAGAAGAAGATTCGTTTAGTTCTTCACTTTAAAGAAAATCCGTTGCTCTCCCCGGCAACGGCGCCATTTTGATTAGACTAAGAAGGTATACGTATTATGAGTATAAAAATGTATTTTATGTACCCTTTCTTGTCTCCGCTATAGTATAGGACTATACCGAGTCGAATCTCAGGGAGAGCTCGCGATGGAAGCTTTGACGAGTGGTAGTGAAGTTATAAAACGAGAATTCTTCTATGTCTTATAAAAATAAAGAATCAAATGAAAAAGAAACTAAAGAAAGGATGGATATGTTCATGATGGAAGAGTGGAAAAAAATCAAAGAAGATTGGGATTTGGACTAACAACTAAAGAGAATGAAAACTTGAAGAATCAAACCATGACTAGCTTACCTTACTACCTTACCAATACTTACTAAACTCCGTGATAGTGAACGCGTGCCTCATGTTGTCACTCCATCGGCGTGGATTCGTCTCGCGTGTTGATCTAATTACTTTCTCATTTGAAGAATGGGTGGTTTAACCCATCGGAGAAGAGAAGACCATCCAACTTGCAAGATGAAATAAAGCAATCACCCATGAGTTAGTGAAGATGGCAAGGCTAGTGGTTAGCTAGTACATGGAGAAAGAATTAGCTAAAAGCCATGAGAGAAGTAAAACAAAGCATGAAGTAAATTGCAAGGAATTAAAGAAAGCAATAAAGAAAGCACATAAAGAAAGCAAGTAAACTAGACCAAGCTCAAGTAGAGGAAGGAGAATGGATCAATCCTTGTTGCTTCAAGTTGTCACACCTTGATTACACAAGCTCTCTCTCTCACAATCTCTCTCTTTTACAATGAATTCTAGGGAAGAAGAAGAGGGATCTAAAGAACTAAACCTAGAGAAAAACTAAACAAAATTACAACAACTAATGATTTTCCTCTCTTCTCCATTCAGTTTTTTCTCGCAGGTCTTTGTGGAGTATTTATAGCACAGAGAGAACTCTCCAGAAGAAGAACAGGTGGCCAAAATCTGGGATTGAATGGCCCAGATTTTGCGGTGGATCCTCGGCAAGGCGCGGCACTTTTGTGGCCGTTGGATCCCAAATTTTTGTTACAAGTTTGTTACGAGGTTGTTATCCACGTGGCCTTCTAGAATCTTGAGTTGTTGCACGGATCTCTCTGGATCTGGGATTCAAATTGGGCTTTATCTTAATCTTGGATTTAATCCCTTTAATTATTGCTAATTAAAGTGATTAATGGGCTATCTCTCCATTAGAGTGTGAACCTGCAAATATATAGAGAAGATGAGTAAAAATCATATATTTATTACAAAAATGCATGGGAATAATGTGGTAAAATATGCAACATTGGATACCAATCACATCGTTGTTTACTACATTCCCTGTTGGGATTTAAAGTAGTAGATGTGTTAGTTGGGTGACCCTTTCCCGTCGAATGCTTGAAGGGTTGGAGCCTTGAACTTGGACGGGTATGGAACCAAGTCCCATTCAGCAGGATAGGGCCGGACCACTCCAGCTTCTTGGAGGCCTTTACGGTTGGTAAGGGCCTCCAGGCGTTGCTCCAATTGACTCATTCTTTTAGCATGATCCTTTCCCTGGTCTGGTCGCCCTTTACTTGCGACGAGGATTTGGACGAACTAGAAGTAGATCGCGGCCTCTCCTCAGAAGGTTCGAAAGATGAGCTTTCTCCCTTTTTCCCTTTGCCCTTCGTCTTTTTAGGAGGAGATTTCCTCCTGTCTTCGAGCAACTGTGCAAGCATCTGCTTGAGGGAGTCGTTAGATTCCTGCTGAGAAAGAATCATATCCATTTGTGCCTTCTGGATTTGCTCTAAACGTCTAGCCGTTTCCTCAGGAGTGCCTATCATGTAGGCGGAGGCCTCCTTCTCAACGGAAGAGTTTGAAGCCCGTGAATCCGCTACGGCGGAGTGAGAATCATTCACTTTAATGCCATGGGCTAAGGCATTATAATCAATCGGGGGAATGGCCCCAGTCCGAGTGCGAGTGTGTTGATACACCCCTTCCGGTTCAGAGTCAGACTCATCCGAGCTGACTGCAGGTTGTTTTCCCTTGCTCCTGCTCGTCATATTCGCAGTGAGCTCCGGGTACTCAATGTCAGAGAAGGTTCTCCTTCTGTGGGAGCGCCTTCTTTTGGCTGACGGGGGAATCAGGGCCAGCTGTCTAACTAAAGACTGCTGGTGCACACCTGAACCACAACGGCACTCGGAGAGTATAGAGATGAGCCGTTGGCAACAACATGATGAAGTGACCTGATTGGCACTTCTTTTCTTCGTCAAGTAATCCCTCAGATTCATGGGAGGGAGATCGAAGAGATTGACCTCGCAACGTCGAAGACGGGAGGCATCCATGTGCTGTACAGCCTGGACGCGGGTTTCAGGGACGCGATTTTCGCGCCACGGCTGTAAGACGCGCGTCTGGCGTCTCTGTTGGGATGAGACGCGATTGCCGCGCTGCCGCTCGGTGCGTCGGGGCAGAGACGTTTGAGAGAGGATGGGCTGCTGGGCCCCACGCCTATGGGCGCGTGCCTCTCGCGCTTGATGAGGCGCAGAGGCTTCACCTTGGCGTTTGGTGAGTTGGTCTTCAGAGGACCTAGCTTGAGGAGTCTCGCATTTGGGCCGCCAAACGCGGACTTCACGTGCTGGACGTGGCGCGGGCAAGGCGCCAGATTGTACGTCGCGTCCAGCCTCAGTCGGACAACCAGAGGTTCCAACTTGTAGCTGACGCGCACGTCTCCTCTGTCGATGCTCAGCGTTTCGGTTGCGTCGTGGAGGTGGAGAGTGACCAACGACGACCTGATGCTCGACACCAGAGATTTTGACCACGCGGGTCTCCTGAGAGACGCTGACGCGTGTGTTCCGTGCTGCGCGGTTGATCGCAGCGGCAGTTGTGCCTGAGATCACGCGGGCCTTCTGAGAGGCGTTGGCGCGTGTATCTTGCTTGGCACAGTTGGCAGCAGCAGTGCCCGAGAGAACCTCGGATCGGGCTTCGGGGCCATTCCCCGTCGAGACCTTGCGGCAGACGCGGGTCTTTGGGCTCTTGGAGCCTGCAGAGAGAAACTCTTCGTATTTCGCCTGGTCGAACTCGACAACGAGCGATTCGACCATCTTTCCCTTACGAAGGACGTCATCTTGCGCCACGATTTGCTCATCAGTGACAAATGTAGTCCCCAGCGGAGTCGCCATCTCTCTTGTATGCGCCGGAAAAAGGAATAAAGGTGTTCGCTGTAAAATTTCCTTGAATCAGATGAAAAATTACAACAAAACTATTTTCCTTCCAGTTACAAGGGGGAGGATGTTGAGTCTTGAATCCTCCCTTTGTTTAGTGCTGGATTCTTCGTGTGGCGGTGGAGAGTGAATCTTATTCTCCGTTGACCGGATGACCGTCGGGATTGTCAGGGATCTTCTCTTTGGCTGGTAGAAGGAGTAACACAGCTCTTTCTACCAAAACTCTCAAAGAGAAGGTAGGCAAAGGGGCAACTCGTACGCAGCGAGCTTGTTGAAGAGTTGAGCTCTCTCTTGCTTCTCTCTCTCTGTCTGCCTGTTGTCTATCTCTGATCTCTCCTTTTTCTCCGACGTTCTCTTTCTTTTCTTCTCCCTTCCGAAAATCCGACCCCTTTTCATAGCGACGGGGCTATTTATAGAGGCTCCAGGGGTGAACGTGCCCCCTAAAAGTGCTCCACAATGAGGGGCTGACCTCCCCGCTATGTGGGCAGCGACTGGCCCCATAACCAGGGCAGTTATAACCGAGGCGCGGGTTTCAACCCACGCGCCTTGATACTGTGACGCGGGCTTTGGGCCCTCGCGCCTTGATGCTGAGACGCGGGTGTCGAGCCCACGCGCCTTGATGCTGAGACGCGGGTGTCGAGCCCACGCGCCCCACGCGCCTTGATGTTGAGACGCGGGTGTCGAGCCCACGCGTCTAGAACTTGAGGCTCTGCTTTTTAATGGCTTGTGTGATTTTTAGACAGCCTACATCTAGTTCTTCAGATGATGGTTGCACAAAGGTCTGGCAGGTAAAGGTCGGACAAGGAGGTGAAAGGTCTTTACAAGCTCCTGCAAAGAAGGGATCATTGGAAGGTGCTGCTACCTGCAGCTTGGAGGGTGAACACAACGTTCTAGACAAGAAGAAGGTAAAATTCAGTACAAGTACTCACCGCTTAGGTCTTCTTGATTGTGTTCACGTAAGCGTTTGGGGACCTGCTAAGAATGCATCGCTTGGAGGTCACAGATACTTTGTCTCTTTTATTGACAGTTTATCTAGGCATTGTTAGATATATCCCATGAGACAAAGGTGCGAAACCCTAGATATGTTGGTGAAGTAGAAAGGAAGAATGGAGAAGCAGATAGGTAGGAAGATCAAGGAGCTATAGATTGGTAATGTTGAAAGAGACATGAACCAATTCCTACGATTTGGCCAGAACACTGGTATTGGTACTCACTTCACAGAAGGTATACATGGGTTGGTTAAGGAAGTAAACCGTTCCTTACTGGAGAAGGTTCAGTGGTTGTTATCTAATGCAAGATTAGACAAATCATTTTGGGCTGAGGCGATTGTGTATGCTAGCCATCTCATAAATGCATCGACTGCGATAGGAGGTAAAACTCCATTAGAAATTTGGTCTGGGAAAGCTGCTCAAGATCATGGTTTGCTGCGGGAATTTGGAAGTCCGACTTACTTCAGTGCCAAAGATAGCATGGTGAATCCGCGAGCAAAGAAGTTTGTGTTTTTGAGTGTCAAGAGAAATATGAAAGGTTACAGGTTATGGACCCCGAAAATAAGAAGATCATGTTGAGTCAGCATGTCACGTTTGATGAGACTTCAGTGTTGAAGTCTACCGTCTCTCAGCAGATGGAGAGGATAGAGACCAAGAAAGTATCGCAGCGTGTGGAGGTTGATGCTACTCCACCATCTCTAGTTGGTTCGGTATCAGTGAAAACTTCACCAGATGTGACACCGGATGGAGATCATGTAGTCAGGGTTGATACTGAATAGGTTGAAGATATTGATGAGAATGTCGAATTATTTGCAGCCATTGGAACCAAGGTAAAACCACGCACGTGGGTAAAGAAGCATGAATCTAGCTTGTGACCGCGACAAGCTCAAGTTGAAGGCCGTTGTTCTCCATGACGGTAGTGAGGAGGTTCATATGACTCAGTCAGATAGGATCGCTGCTGAAAATTCAAGTATAAGTCTTGAGCTTGATGGAGCTTATTTTAATGAATTACGGTTGGCTTGATCCCTTGGGCAAGGTACGTAGGCAGCCGTAAAGGCACAGCCACATTTGGTGATGCAACCCATATGAAGCTATTTGGTTATCGAGAAGCTGATTGGAACTTCACGTAGAGGTGAAGAGTTGTGGCCGAATGAAACTTCACGTAGAGGTGAAGTGTTGTGGCCAGTTGGACTTCACGTAGAGGTGAGGTGTTGTGATCTCGATGAACAGATGATCTTCTGGTGAGAAGACAGTTGAGCTTGTATAGGAGGGGTGTGCATCCAGTTGTTGAAACCGATGATGGTGTTCGGTATGCTCTACTCAGATTTGGTTGGACCGTCAGTTGAAGACATGTAGACTGGAGAGAGCCAGTCAGTTGGAGAGTCAGTGTTGGCTCATGATGAGTTCTTCGTGAGGTCATGTAGTTGCTGAGTTGGAGACACATTCGGTGGTCGACATGTATGAAAGTTCTCGTCGGTAAAGTGTAGGGAAGGCATGTGTGGTACATCCCAGTTGATAGCGGAGCTAAAGGTTCTAAGACGAGATCGTGTGTCGATTTCGCCGAGATCGTGTGTCGATTTCATCCGGAGCGCGCAAGCCGTGATCGTGTGTCGATTTCGCCAGGTGATATATTGGATTCGTTGGAGTTCGGCTCAGATTTGAAAAATGTTCACCGAGGTGGAGAATTGTAGGAAGAGAGAGGAGATGAAAGCTTGATGAAGATTGTGCAATCCAACTTGGATTCTGACTTCGTTTCTGAAAAGGAGTCGGATCCAATTGGAGTTTCCTAATAGGTGAATTGCTTCTCCTTTTAGGATTTGGATTCTTTTTAAGATTTGAATTCTTTTTCTGAGTTGGGGTCAAATCTAATTGGGATTTCCTAAATCTCTGAGACTTTGTGGCTATAAATAAGGACTAAAGCCCTCATGTATTTTATCCCTGAAAATCCCACTGAAAATCTCCATTGGAAATTCCTTGAAGAAGGAATAAGTTGTAATTGATTGTTGAATCAATGAAATCTCTCTCTCCCTTTCCCCGAGGACGTAGACACATTGCCGAACCTCGTTAAATACTGTGTTGATTGTTTTTTTCTCTATTGTTTCCTGTTCTTGTCGTGTTGGATACGTCTCCGGCTGCATCAGTCTCCGCCTGGTTAGTGGATTCCTCAGAGAGGTTATTGTCCTGCGCACAACAATGTTTACTATCAAAAAAAAAAAAAAAAAAAAAGAACACGTGACATGCTCAAGAGCCACAAGGCAAGGATCTACAAGAATTTTGCACTCATATACTACTAACAATGGCTCTACATAATTTCAGATAAAATTGGATGCTATCAATAAGTTAATTAATAAGTGGTCTGCAATCCCAATGAGCCTTTTGAAGTTTGAGTGGTATTGTATTTGCATTTTCAATGGAAAAGGGAGACCAACCAACTGTTTCTTCAATTGCCTGTCCTCACTTTGGAGGCCCTCTACTCAAGTAAAGTTGGTGAGAGGGGGCTCATGGAGTAAGAAAGTGGCCAACCTCCTCATTGTCAGTCTGAAAGATGGTTATAAAACACTATGCACCAAATAGAGAGAAAATGTTAAAAAAGAATAAAAAGCTTTAAAAAGGGTGGACACAAAAGGGAGTTCAATCCTTGCAAGCAAGAATCATATGCCAGGTGCAGAAATTACACATAGAGGCAATATATAGATGAGAGTGGCAGTTCATTAGCTATGTCATGGGATGAAATTGGAAGCTGAGGTGGTTGAATGATAGAAGATTAATCAAGGTATTAACTATTACCAGCATTTTCTTCCTCAATTTTTTAAAAAAAAATAGCTTCCTCAAAAACTGTTAACAGCATTCCTTTTGTTTCAAAGGATTAGTTGTCTGAAGCAATTCAGTGCATCAAGTTTTGTACTGAAGAGAGATTTTATAGAAATTTCTCTGCAAAAAGTTCTTCATTGTATTGGTTTTTTTAGTCATATGAGTTTTTCTATAGAATTTAGACTTACAGTTAGGAAAAGAATTGTCCAGCATTTGATATCTGTACTTATGAGATATCTATATTAATTGTTGTTAGCATGGGTCTGTAAACAAACCTAGTCTTCTTTAATCTTTTCTTCTTCTTACCAGTGCCATGGTTCACTTAGAGAGAATTAAACACAGATTTTTTTTTTCAGTAACCTGAAAGTAACAGTTGCTTGAATTGGAGAATAAATTAAAATTTGCAAATGGATCATGTAAGATAAATTTTCCCTTTAACTAACACAATGGGTGAGGGGGTTGGCCCAGGGGAATCTATTCTCCAATTGTGATCTCATACTTATTTGTTTCACTGATCTGAATTCGAGAAAATAGCACTTCAAATGAAATCAGTTTTATGGATGAATAAGAGCAGTGGGGTAATACCTACAATTTTTCTATCGCCTTCGATTTGCATAATAAAAATGACTAGCTCTGAATATCTGTTAATAAGGATAATTCTCTTTATGTGTTCCTCAAGTAGTGTCATAGATCTTTAGAGCCAGCTCAGAATAGCTATTTTGGAGCATATATGATTTGTATAAATTGCATGAATATAACACATATGAACTTATATATATCGAGAAAACAAACATATATATGTTGACGCTGATTGTTCTAAAGCCTGAATTCACGCGACTTTTTGTAAAGAAGAACATCTAATACTTAAGATTTAAGGTTACTTACAAGCCAGCTAGAGAAAAATCACATATGTACAAGCAGTCTCAAAGATCGATATGACGTCTATTTCAGACTTATGTCAAGAACTGAGCAGGGGTTTGTTCAATCATACTTGTCAAGAGACTAGTTCATGATTGTATTGTCATGCTTGCATAAGTCTTGTTGGAGTACAAAATTTTAAGAATTTCACACATGAAGTATTCTAATTAGACTGTCTGCACCATCTTCATTTACTTATGGTTAAAGAAAAAATTTCCCTTGAAGTTTTTCTCGCAATCAGAATAATCGTGGCGTGCCCCTCAATGTAAATAAATGTACATCAGTGTATAAACTACTGAGAAGTTTCACCAACAGAACTACAGTTTACAGATGTATGGATTTACTCATTTTCTTTATTTTCCTCATTTCTACCATATTTCAGGCTTATTTGAGGTGACAAAAGTGATGCCAAGGAGATGGGAAAGAAAGGGAATTGGTTCTCTGCACTGAAAAGGGCCTTCACAGCCTCCCCTAAAGATAATGTTGCCTCTGTGAGTACTATTTTGTCTGTTTTGTTTCTTATGGAAAATATGAGTCAAGTGAGGAGAAGTTTCTGAACAGAAAACACATTGAAAACCTATCGAAAAAAACATGGTTCAGATGAGAAGTTTCTGAACAGAAAATGTACTGAAAACATACCAACAAAAAACCAACAAATTGTAGTTGAACATTTCAATTTTTGCATTTTTGCATATGTTTCAACTTTCAAGTCAGTATTGTTCTTGTCTAGAGCATTAGTAAACCGATAACCGTTCATTCATCAATGCAGTATAATCTCTGTACACAAAGAAAAAGAGGTTTTGTTGGTTATGTTCTAGTTTAACTAGAGATGCAGTGTAATTTTTCATAATGGTATGGCCTGCAGATTTTTTTTGCTGACAGATATACACCTGAACGATTAATCTTCATTGATATACAAACTGTTGTCTTCATTTTGATAGAGTCTACAGTTGCAATAGTGAGCTGCGTACACTATGCAATTGCATATATGGCTCTGCTTTAATAACTTTTTCAACATACTACAAATTGCATTTCAGAGGAAAATGGATAGTTTGTGTACATAATCACACATCATATTATATGCTATGTCAATTTACCAAAATTTTGTCTAAGACTAGGTTCTGAGTGCAGCGTTCAGATGCGAAGGAAAAGAAGAAGTGGGGATTAGGCAAAACAAAGCATGGAGAGGTCAATTCTTTCATTCCACTCTATAGAGAGCCCAGCAGCATTGAGAAAATATTGGAAGATGCCGAAAGGGAGCAACACCACAGGATACATCAAGATTCCCCCAAGAAGGCTCAACACTTGGGAGATGCCCAAAGGGAGCAGCACCACCACAAGACACATCAAGATCCACCCAAGAGGTTTCAACAGTTGCATTCGCCTAATGAAGAACCCCATAAAAAGGTGCAACACTTCCAGACATCTAACCGAGAGCCTCTTAAGAAGGTTCATCACTTCAAACCTACAAAACCAAAGACAACTATGGCATCGCATAGAAGAGCCATCAATCCAAGCTATGCTCAGATTTCAGCAATCAAAATCCAGGCAGCTTTCAGAGGTTACATGGTAAGCCAATGAATTTTATGCATATATCTTCTCTTCGTTATTGCATCTAACTAGCAAAGTATACTACACGTTCAACTTTATAGTGAATACATCATACGTTCATCTAACAGACGGATTGCTCCCAAAAAAATGTGGAGGTGGATGAAAAAAGGGCAACCCCTGTAAAACTCGTCAGTCAAGCATACAAGTTTTTCTTTGCATATTCATCATACATGCACAACACACACAAGATATAACATATTCACATAATCTAATTATGTAGGGAGAGAGGAGATAGAGGAAGTTAGCACAGAGATCGGAAATCAAGGAGCAAGATCGACGCATTGTAGTAGGCTAGGAAAGCTCCCGGTCGACCGCCCGGTCGACCGGTGGCGAAGGCAGGTTGGCCGCCCGGTCGACCGGTGTGCACAACGTGCACAAGGTTAGCCCGGTTGACCGTGACAAGGAGCGGTCGACCGCCTAGTCGACCGACTGAAAGCAAGCTGCTCTCGGTTAGGGCCCGGTCGACCGTGGCATGGGCCGGTCGACCGACAGACGCGTTTTGACTTTCCTTTTGGGATTCGGATGTTTGGGATCGAATCCAATCTGGGTTTCCTTAAATCCAGGGACTCTGTGGCTATAAATAAAGGTTAGAGCCCTCATGCATTGTATCCCTAAAAAGTTCCCTCTGTATTAGTTTGTAATTCATTGTTGAATCAATAAGATCTCTCCCTCCCTTGCCCTGAGGACGTAGGCATGTTGCCGAACCTCGTTAAATACTGTGTTGATTGTTTTTCTCTATTGTTTCTCTGTTCTTGTCGTGTTGGTTACATCTCCGGTTGCATCAGTCTCCGCCCAGTTGGTGGATTCCTCAGAGGGGTTGTTGTCTTGCGCACAACAAATTAGGCATTTAATTAACTTCTTTAAGTAATTGCAACACTAATCCTAAAACACGTAGAATGCTAACGGCTTATATACATGGTTTTCTTTTTGTGTTGTACTTCAGGACTCTAGATGACCAGAACGCCTTTGATAGAAACAACAATCATCCAATTTTTTTTTGAGTTGGAAATTGAATCCTCTCTTCATTTAGCTCTCTATAATATTCCCAAAGTTCTTTCACTTTGAAATTCATGATAAAATATCATCTAAGAGATACTTGAATCAATTATTTTGCCACACACTTCGGTTTTTTGTTTGAATAAACAGTATTTCTTTAAAAGCGGTTTTTCTTCTAAAATCCTATTATAAAACAATGTCAATGAACGATGTCTTAAACATATTCATGAGCTGATCAGATTCTGGAAGGTTTTCATTGAGTCAAATGTTACACTCTTGTGGAGATGCATGTAAATATAACCAAAGAGGTCTACATCTCTATGTATTGAGTAATAGATTTTTTGGTGAGATGGTTGCAGGCTAGGAAAAGCTATCGGGCACTCAAAGGTTTAGTAAGACTCCAAAGAGTTATGAAAGGGCAGAGTGTGAAGCGTCAGACTACAAACACTATGAAGTGCATGCAACTCCTCGTCAGAGTCCAATCGCAAGTACGTACAAGGAGGCTGCAGATGATAGAGAACAAGAACCTTCACCAACAGTACCAGACTCTAGGAAGGAGTGAGAAGGAGATGGAAAGCAGCTTCGGCAGGTGGAGCTTAGCTCCTCAGGTAAGAAAATATATTCTACAAATGTACATGCACACTAATATAATGCAGCATATATACTTTCATAGCAATATTAAACCTTTTTACGCAATATAAGTAAAGAGACAAATGAAAAATGCATTTGGCAAGAACTACTTCATGATGAAACAAAAGAAATTGAGAAATGCACATTCTGGTGGGAATGTCTTATGTGTCTTCTCAATGTCTATTTTTGCTGGTTGGTACTCGGTTAATTGTCTGATTTTGAAATCAATGTCTGTAATGTCCTCAAGACAATCAACATCTGTACTGAAATATGAGGATATTTTCTGTCTGACCTCAATAAAGAACTCCTGATGATTTAGTGAAAACATGTAAAATATCTCAGACTCATTGTACTCTAACCGGATCGGCTTATGGGTTTCAGATATGGGTTATATGAACTGACTGAAATTAAGTTGAACTTTAAAAATTTCTTGTTGTATGTTGATGCAGTCAGAGGCAGAAGCTAATGATGTGTGGGATGACAGTGTGCTCACAAAGGATGAGAGAGATGCAAGAATGCGAAGAAAAGTGGAGGCAGTGATCAAGAGGGAGAGAGCCTTGGCCTATGCATATTCACACCAGGTACGCTATTGCTCCCTTCTAAGACATAAATCAACCTCAACTGATCAGAATTAAGCAATAATTATAGGGTTCCATTTATTTTTTTCACCACTAATAATTGCATACCAAAAAGGGCCCCTTATATCAATTTCATAAATTGTTAACTTTTTTTTTTTTTAACCTTTTGCATTAGTGTACTTTACGTATATGTAACATAACACAAGATTCCTGTTTCACCTTTAGGAATCCTTTAAATTATCAATGCCTAACAACTTGATAATTCAATAGAAATCCAAAGTGGTCTAAAGAACACACACTATATAATTTCTGTTTATGATAATGACGAGATTACATAAAGATTATACTAGCCCTCATGTCTTATCTTCAAATTGTTTCAGCTGCTCAAGGTCACACCAAAGTCTGCACATGCAGTACTTACTGACATTCGTTCTGGAGGCTATCCTTGGTGGTGGAGCTGGCTCGACCGCCAGCTCCCACACGAAGCTCATCCCACCCCAATGCCCAAGACCCCTGCACTGCTTACCCCCAAGTTCGTCACGGCTGCCTCTTCTGCCCCAGTTTCAGACCCAGTAGCCATAGCCAAACTAAGAGAGACATATTCGATGTTCCCACTCCTCGCTCTTCCAAAGCACTTCCGTCTCCAAGAGCCAAGCATTCACTCAAAATCGCGAACAAATGGAGCCAAAATCAGTTGAGAGATGATGACAGCTTAACAAGCTGCCCACCCTTCAGAGCTGGGCAGCCCAACTACATGACACCAACTGTTTCAGCCAAGGCCAAGGTGAGAGACGACCAGGGTACAGGCGGAGACGGGTACGATGGAGGGAGGAAGCAGTTTTCATTCAGTTTGACGCAGAGCATTGGGTCTCTGAGGTGGGGCAAAGGGCCTTTGTTCGCGGCTAAGGTGCCTGTGCCAGTTCAGAGTATGTCAAAACAGAAGCACAGGTCGACGAATTCGATAGGGGGACTGAGTGTGGATTCTACTGTTTCATTGCCTGCAGGAGTTGGAAGGAAGCCTTTCAAGTAGTTTGCTGTTTGTGTGAGTTTTCTCTGTTTGATTGACTGCTTGTACCCTGCTTGGTATCCTATTTGGATTTGTTCCTTGGTTTTGTGTTCTCTGCTAATGTTGTTTGTTTGTTTGGTTTAGTGACAGATATAGTGTGACAAAAAAAAGGGGAAAAAGAGAAGGTTGTGCGGTACATTGGAAACATTGGTGATCAAATTAATGTAATTCTTTTAGGAAAAAAAAGAAATTTTTAGATGTGTGTAATTCATTTAATCTGGTGGCACATGTTATTTTTTATTCAAGGAGTTCGAAACGTGTATTCAGGATACACATGATTTCAAGACCTATGCAGTTCAAGTTTTCCTGCTAAATGCAAACCAAGCTAGACCAAGCAAAAGTTGCAAACTAAGCCAAGTCGATCTGAAAACCAAAGAAAAGAAAATCAGAGTTGAGCTAAAAAGTAAACTGAAAATTTGAACCAAACTCGAAGTACAATCTCTCCGATCCTCCTTTAATGTTGCTTTCTTCAAACTTTATTGTTGGTTTTCTTCTCTGCTTGACTATGCAACATAAAAATAAGCTAGTAATGCATGTTGACCTTTCAAGATTGTTCTGTTTCCATGTTACTACCATTATTGCTTCATGTGTTAAAATGTGAAATTTGTTTGACTTACATTGTTAGCTCACAAGCAATCATCGTATGCTTTTGGCTAAAGTTGTACATAACATTGTAACAGAGCACAAAGTTTCAAGAGGTTTTGGATGCAAACCTCATAATTGAAAATTGTAAATTGAAAATATGTTTATTTTGCCTTTCCAAGTAAGTTATGTTAATACTGGTGCTTATAGTCGTTGTGGTGTGGACATCAAGACACCAAGATCATAGAGCATCTGTCATCATTGCAGAAGACATATTAACTCAATGTGGATTCAGTAGTTCAAGGAGAATACTATTTTACTTGGCTTTATAAAGGCCTCCATGTATTCACTTTTTGAAGGAATAATCAATGAAAATTTGCTATTCTCTTTTTGAGTTTGCTATGAATTATGGATTTTCTTTTTAATAGTAGTGGGATGTCAATTAAACCCTGATGTGTTGGATGCCCTATTAAACCCTGATTAGTGATGAGATGCCCTAATTGATTTATCAACTATTATAATTCTCTTCTTCTCTCTATCTCTCCACAAACAAATTTCTTTCTCCTCTCTCAAAAGTACTGCCGAGTTCTAGCTGATTGTCAATGGCTCTCTCTTTCATGCAACCACGGCCTAAAGAGATTCCCACATCTCCTTCACACTATCTCCTCTTCACTGCCGAAACTCGAGCACCCATGTTCGTGTCCAGGCAGTGCGCCCCAGGCCCATCCCTGGACCTCCATTGCCGACTTTCAGCCCGGATGACAATCATATTCGTATGAGTAAAATTCTGTATAGCAAGCTTCGTGTTTCGGATTATAACTCACTCATCTGGAGTCTAAATCACACGATTCTCAACGTATACTCACAAAAATCAAAACAAAACAAGGCAAATGAAATCAAACATGTTATCTGAGATACAATCCCAATCCACAAATATTTATTTAGAAGTTTGTTATCAATATTTATCTACTTTTCACTTAAACTTGTGATCGTGTGAATCTGAATTGCCTTGTAGTTTCTTTAGCTTCTTTCTTGATAGTCGAATCGGATTTCCCGCATAGCATATAATATTAATTAATCTTCTTGCTTTAATATGGATATAGTACTTGCATGTTTAAGAACATAAAGCTGATATTAACTAATTTAAGTATTTTTCTACAAACGGTCTTCTTTTTGGTGAAATATTTTTTTGAGTTATTTTATCAATTGCTTCCACACCACGTACACGTTTCACATCAGTTTGATGTCAGAGCATACTTGAGGTAGGATTTGCATCATTTAGGTACTTGCTAGAGTTTTTATTGTATTTAAAATTTATATTATAAAAAAACATCTAGCTTAGAGTATATCTTCTCATTATGTCCTCACCTCTGGGAGAGTCTAGTCAATCCCCCTCACCCTGATGGATCCGATCATAGAGGCTCAACTTGCAGCAGTGTTTGCCACCATATCGGCTACGCTTGATAATATTATCCAAATCATAAGTACTTGGAATCAGGACTGGATAGAATTGCTTCCTGTTTGACCCCCACAGCTAGAGAAGTAATGAAAGAGTCTGGTAGCACTACCCAACCCCATAGGCCTAGCGCCCTAAAACCCTCATTCAAGAATGATGTTAAGGACAAAAGCATTGAAATAGTAAAAGAAACAAAGGTCCCAAAAAGAGAATTATCAAGATTGACCCTGTTGCTAAATGCAATAAATGCCAAGGGTATGAGCACCTAGCTGTTGACTGCATCAGTCCTATTAACGAAGTTCTCAATGTAGCCCCAGAGTCTAGTAGCATAGGCCCAGAGTCAAGTAGCATTGTCCCTTCTAAAGCTATCATGTGATTAAGGAAGTTAGTAATCTCGTACCGGAAGATTTTTCGAACAAACTATCATCGATATGTGATATCCTACACACTATTGAGTCTGGTTCAGACAAATTCACATTCCAATTAGAAAAAATAGATTCTGATACTAAAAAGAGAATATAGGAGATGATATTAGTCTCAACTGCATTAGGCCAATACTGTCGACTCACTTGCTCGTCGTCAGGTGTGTCCCCTCACAGCCAGTTGAAAAGTATGATTGAAAAAACTGCAATCTTCCACACGTTCACCAAAATTAGAGATAAGAATATAAGATGATTGTGGACAGTAAAAGTTGTATCAACACAATATCATCTAATGTGATCGAAAATCTTGTGACCGAAAATCTTGGATTGGAGGTTGTACCTCATCCCCATTCGAACAAGGTGTCATGGATTAACTCCACGACTATAGGAGACTAGGAGTTCAATAACTAAATCTTATCCCTATCCAGTTACATCTCTATTTTTGGAATCATGTGATTAGGGTTTAGGAAGTTCTCCACATATCGTACTCCTCAAATTATAGTGCATTGTCCTTCTTCGCCCGTGAACATAGGTCATTTGTGGCAAACAACGTAAATTTGCATGTTCTTCTTCTTGACCTTCTTATTTTCAATATTTATTTTCCTACGCTGTTTCTGTCAAAAATGTGTTTATTGCAAATTTCTTTGAGTGGATGAAAATTACAACAGAACAACTCCCAATTGCAAAAGAGAAGAGGGTTTAAGTGGATTTCCTCTTTGTTTAGTGCGGGTCTTCGTGTAGCGATGTAAGGTGATTCTTGTCTTCTGTTGACCGACCGATTGAAAGCTTCTCTTTTGGATCTTCTCCTCGAGTTACTGGTGAAGTGCACAACATCTATCAAAGATTGAATCTCCAAGAGATTTTATAACTTATACTCAGCAAGTTTTAAGAAAAGAGTTGAGCTTCAAAAACTTCAAAGATTGAACTTTGCTCTTGGTATCTCCTCAGTTGGAATTCGAATCTCTCTGAATTGAGATTTTCCTTCCCCTTTTCCGCTCCCCCATAGCTTTCATAGCTATTTATAGGGTTCTTACGGGTAGAATTGTCTCCTAAAATCCCTCAATAATGGAGATTATAACCTCATTACGTGGGTGTTAATTGACCTAGTAATGACTGACAGTTATAATAAAAACGCAACCCTCGTAGGCACTGTTTTATTGTTGAAATGCGGAGCTGGTCGAGATTCGCATTTGCGTTGAGATGCGAAATTTGCTGAGGTCTGCGTTTGAGTTGGTACGTGAAGCTGGCTGAGGTCCGCGTTTGAGTTGGAATGAAGCGCTGGCTGCAGCTAGTGTTTGCAGTTGGAACACAGAGCTGCGAGGTTCGTGTTTGTATTTGGACGTGTGGTTGACCGAGGTTTGTGTTTGCAATTGGACGTGAGGTTGGCCGAGGTTCGTGTTTGCAGTTGGACACGAGGTCCGCGTTTTGTATTAAAACGCGATCTTCGCGTTGGAATAAGATCTGCATCCAACGACTTGTTTTCAGTAATTTTTAGACAGCCACAGGACCCCCTTCAAAGTTTTCAAAATTTCGTGGTTGACTGAGACAGATTTCAGAATACTTTGAATTTCATGTTGATGTGGGCTCCCATGATTGAATTAGCAATCTTTTGAGTTGCTCAGAGTTTGATCTTGTCTGAATTCTGGTCTTCATGAGTGTAATGTTGAACTGCTTGAAGGCTTCAGGGATGATCATTGTAAGTATCTAGATACACAATTTAGAACTTATCTGAGTCCTGATTTGATTCTCGGTGTATTGTTAAACCAGTAGAGTTGTCGATTGTCTTTACTAGTTGTTTTTCATTATGTTTGCAAAGGAGGAAAACTTACAAAAAAGAGTTTGAGGAGCTAAATTACAAGTACTCTTAAAAAAGATTACAAGTAGATCTCCTTAGAGATTCTGGAGAAGTGTGCCGATAGGAGTCTGGTCAGCGCGTGACCACTTTGTCCCTTTGACGATGCGAGGGATGAGATTCCCTTCTCGCCTGGTTCTGGGAATCAGAGAACAGAAGGTTGGTAGAACCCTCTTACTGCTTCTCAAAATCGCCTTCAATTAGGAATTCCTTCTCGCCTGGTTCCGGAGATTCCTTGAGAAGAAGGACGATGTTAGGGTATCAACACCCTGAATAGAGAAAGCAATTCTCTAAAAGGTCTCTGAATTCGAGAACGCACGGTGCTTTGTGAAGAAGTCTCTGCTTGTGGAGTCCTCTTACGCATTCTCCTCTCCTTGTGCCCCTGATGGGCTATTTATAGGGAGAGCAAGGGTATAATCGTCCCTTGAAAATATGAAAACAGATTGAATCAGATCTGTTTAAATCTGAAAAGTAGCCTTGCTGCGAGGTTAAGATCGGCTTCTGCGAAGCTAGAATTGGCAGGTCGGTTGATCATCTTGATCCTTTCCATATCATAGGAGGATTTCCCCTGATCTTCTTACTCGTTTTAGAAGAGTCAAGAGATTGTGGCAATCAACTGTCAAATTTGATCTTTGATTTGATCTTAATTGGATTTGATCTGATTAGATCCGATCTCATCTGAAGATTTGATTGGTCAAAGGTTGACCATAGCAGACCAGCAGCGGCGATGCCCGCTTTGAACTCACAGCGGAGCTAGAGACATCTTCTGGCGAAGTCCGAAAGAAACCCTTTGGCGGAGCTGGAAGTCCTCTGTGGCAAAGTTGCGAGTTAGCTTCTTGGCGAGGCTTTGAATGGCTTCGAGGAGAAGTCGAGTGATATTAGCCTCTCAGGCGAGGCTATCCCTTTGGGCTCATGTAATGCTAAGTGCTAGTATCTTAGACCTACTGAGGTCTGTTTAGAAACAATCCGGGTTCACTGTCTGCTTGCTGGATCAGTGGAGTCCAAGTTGCTTCCTTGTCCCTCGGAGATGAGTGAAAACTGGTCTTCAGCTCGTCTGTCACTTGTCTTTTGTAAATGTCAACAAGTTTAGACATTGTTCGGACCAATAAGAATCTTGTCTTTTTTTTAAGTGTCAACAAGACCCCCTTCAAAGTTTTCGAAAGTCTGCAATAGCTCAGACTTCGAAATACTTTGAACTGCTTTGATTGGTGGTGTGTGGAGTATGAATGTCGCCATGATGGTTGAGTTCAGCTTCGCTTTGAATCCTGCTTTGGGATGTAGATTCGCCGAGGAATCATGTAGACTCGCGTCTGGATAGCTTCGCAGCTAGATAAGTTCGCTCTGGAACATCTGTCGTTTTCCCGAGGCCAACTGCCGTGGGCCGGTTACGAGGAGGATTACTCCTTTCTTCGCGCTGATCGAGGGAGATATTCTCCGATTTGCACGTTTCCAAGGGAGGATATTCCCTTTCTTCAAGGCGCCATAAGTACCTTTATGAGGGAGACATTTCTCCCTTTGCACGGTTCCAAGGGAAGCCGTCCCTGTTCTCAAGGCGCAGTAAATGCCTTAAATGCGCTCGTGCTTCCACGCTTGAGGCGGCAGCGCTCAGGCCATGGGGCCTATAAATAGGACACTTGAGGTCCTCCGAAGAGAAGTGATCTGCTCTTCTCTTCTTCTCTTGGTTGAGAGAGATACTCAGATCTCTGAATTAGTGGGAATGCCCACTCTGGTCATTATCCGGCCAAGGACCGGTAAGTCTTGATCATTCAACGACTTCACCAGTTTTAGGGAATTCATCTCCCTTAATTCGGCTTTAGCGGCTGCTTTAGGGATTAGCTTCCCTTGTTCTCCATTTAACTGATCTGCGGAGAAGGATTTTGACATAGCTTCCCAGCGAAGCTATCATCTTGACTTGGTCACAGAAAGATCATTGGATGTTAAGTCCGCTGCACAGGCAGAACTTGGGACCTGGTATCTTCAAGGTTGAGCCAGTCTTGCCATATAGGTGAGGCTAAGACTTGGCGTTTGCTGAGCTAGCCCATCATCACTGTGCAAGCGAGGCTTATCCTCTGCTCCAATCGAAATCGGATTGCTTCGCCCCAAAGATTTCGGCTTTAGCGCTTTTGCAGTATCTTTTGTGTTTAACTGCTAACTTGCTCCAATTTTGCATTGCAGTGAGCTATGTTTGCCGATCTTGTGTCTTGATGAAAGAGACCGAAAAGTTGCCTTATGCTTCCTTAGTTGAAGCTTTACTTTTAAGCAGGAGGAACAACTTGGGGCAGCTGATGTGTGTCCTAGAGGCTATTGGCAGCCTCTTATACGAGATGATTCGTTCTGAGGTGAGGCTGGTAGCCGCCTATCCGAGATGATCCACTTCGGGGAGGCGGATGTCACACCTGTTAGATCACTGACATCACTGCCAATTCCCATTATAGGTGATCTATCGTGTTGGCGGTGATAAGTTCATTGCCAACTTTCAACTTTGGTGATCCAGCTTCCTGGTGGCAAACTGTACCATTTTTGTGGAGAATTATGGC
Organism: Agave tequilana; assembly: GCA_038442645.1. Classification (NCBI taxonomy): domain Eukaryota; kingdom Viridiplantae; phylum Streptophyta; class Magnoliopsida; order Asparagales; family Asparagaceae; genus Agave; species Agave tequilana. Next base: position 34,889 of record JAVJIF010020013.1, on the reverse strand, counting down.
CGTGTCCTCGTGGCACAACTGGTTACGGCCTTGTGCAGGAGGAAGGCCTTTCGTGTCCAGTTGGTCTGGTCTGGAAGCAGATAAAATCACTTGTATGCCTTTTGCGCAAATGATCTTGCTGAGCAACTGAATCTGTTGTATGAAACAAAACCTTGATGTAATATCAATGTACCTTTGCTCTTAAATCAATGAAAGTTTATCTTCCGCTCATCTGATTTTTGCCTGCCTTCATTGAGAATTTGGCCATGGCGGGGTTAAACTTCGTGCAGAGTTAAGGACAGGGTCCTTTTTGAATGTGCTTCACACGATGCTGGCATATCGGCGAACTGTGCCCATAGTGGGCTAAGGCCACCTCTTTGGCGAAGTTCTTGATGAACTTGTGCGAAGTCCGCACCTTGATTCATTGGCGAAGTTAAGCCTTAGCGGCTGAATCAGCGCTTCTCGGGAAGGCGCTTTAGGCGGCGTTTCAAATTAATTTGAAACGACAGCCTGTACTGTTTTCGAGGCGTTGTTTCAGGCACTGATTGGCCTATAAAAGCCCAATCGGGCTGAGAGAGAGTCATCACTTCTCTTTGAATTTTTCAGAGCATTTGACTCTTCTTCTTCTTCCTTCTTCTTCAAGAATTCAAGAACTTCCACAGTTCTTCAATGGCGCCTAAGAGACGAGCGGGAAAAGAGATCGCAACCTCTGCAGCGAAGGGTCCTTCTCCTCCTCCGGTCATCGAACGACCAATCGCCGGTAGGGAACTTTCCCTTTTGATTAGAGACTGCCGTCTCCCCTTTAAAGCCGATTTCTGGCTGTCTTTGGATAAATCCAACATGAGAACAATCATGGTCTCATGATTTTAAGGAGTCCCATTCCCTGATTTTACCTTGATTTCTTGATCGGGAATCCAAGAACTGAAGAGTTCTTCTTCGAGCTTCCAAGCGAAGTTAACCTTTAAGCGGTTCACATCCTGTTGAATGATAGGATGCGAAGCTGTCCTTTGAAATTTGACAGAAAAGGACCGTAATGCCCTTCTGACGAAGTTATCCTTCGAGGTTTTGCCACATCCTGTTGTTCGAAGCTGAGCTTCCAAAGCAAAGCTAACACTTGGATGTTTTTCCTGCATCCTGTCCCCGTGTGGGATGCGGAGTTACACTGTAGCTGCGAAGCTAAGCTTCGGGACGAAGCTATCATTTAGGCCAATCCTTGCTCAGAGGGCGAGGCTATGCCTTGTCAAATTTTGCGTTCTGATTTTAGCCCTCTTTCGGCTGATGAACTAATCATAGTTTCTCTTTGTTCCTGCAGTACACTATACTTCTGGTCCTTCAAACAACCTGTTCGGGATGACCATGGGATCGGATGGCAATATCAGCTTGCAATTTCAAGGCAGACTTCTCTGTTCAGTGAGCGGAGCTCCATCGTTCGGGACACGCTCATTCATAGTGGTGATCAATATACCACGAGGAGTATCCTGACCACAGCTCCTCTTGAAGACATTGACCGTCGAGTCTATAAGAAGCCCGATTTCATGTTCGGGGATGCCGCACCAGACCCTGACTACCAACTACATGCAGGGGAAGGGCAGTGGATTTTCCAGTTGGATGGCGAGAGGTTCTACCTTCCGTCCAACAAACGCCATTTTTCTTTGTCTTCCTTCCAGTGTGTGACGCAGGCTCGGAAGATGTCGTGGGAAGTGAGCCGGAGTGCTGACTCCATTCACATAGGAAAATTGATGCTTCAATCTCCTAGTTATGTAAGAGCGGGGCCTCCTCATTGCATAATGGGCCTGCATCCTGGGAACGTGTCGCGAGACATCCCAGTGGGAGAAAATTCTGCAGTGGCGTTGACCTTTGGCAACCAATTCTTCAAGGTCAATGGGAACTACCCGGCTACTGACTTCAGGACTCCAGGCTGGATTCACCCTCCGAAGGCATGGTGGGTGGATTTGACTACCTACATCCTTGCTCATTTCGAGGAGGATTTGGAGGGACTAAACCTCTATGAGGCCGTCAGGGCGACCTGTTACGGCATTGAGATGAATGTGGCATGCTTCTACGCCATCTTTGAATTGTATTGCCCAGCTTTGGGGACTTTCTTCACCCCTGTCAGTGAGTTGGGTATGGCCCTGCATGAGATGTGGGAAGTCTCTGCTTTGCCTTTCGGGTCTCTCCCTTATGAAGAATACTTTCCATGCGAGGCAGAGTTGGCTCTTCTGGAGAAGCAGGAGCCTGCCTTGTTCGAGACCTACAGGGAGTTAATGTGCCACTTGTATATTTGCTCCAGTATGCATGGGGGCAATAAGGGAACCTCCTATAGCTTGAAAAGCTGGGGAGACTATTTGTTCCCAGACATGGAGAATGCTCCTGAGGCAGCACATTGCGGAGTTGCTGATGAAGACATCTTTAACCGGATGCAAAAGCACTCCCAAGGGGACCTAGTTGTGAAGGAAGACGATGGTCCCTATGAGCAGGGTGATGTTCTTCGAAGCTTCCATCATCAGGCTCGCAGGCCGATGTCTCGGAAGGCACTTCTGGCTGGTTTCCTAACAGTCTGGCTGAAGAGGTGCGTGGTGCCGTCTTCTTCGGGTGACGTCGTTCATCCGAATGTTTTGCTGCCCGCTGTTCGTTTGGTTCATGGTCGTCCTCTGGGACTTCTCTCGGCCATGGTGTGCTGTATCCAGAGAGGCCTTCGTGCATTGACGGAGGCTTTTTGCAGGCCACCAACGACGAAGCGTGGAAGGGGGACCATTTTGCCCCGCGACGGACCTAACCCCAGAATAGGTCTGCCGTATACTTACTTGATGGCGTGGTTCGCCTTGCATTGTCCTTCTCTAATCGAAGCCGGAGAGGATCCCCCTCAGGATGTTCGAATGGCGCTCCTCCGCCGATTCGAAGGATGCTCATGGCAGAAGAAATACGTGGCTGAGGCCCGTAAATTAGTACGTCGCTATGACGTCTATAGTCTCTTCCGCTGTTTTCCCCGTATTCGGGGTGCAGGCTATGGGGAAGAGTTCAAAGATGGGGAGGGGCATTCGTCCCCGAGCCGGGGAATTTTTGAGTCGCTGGTCAGTATCCGGCCCTCGCATTTATTGTATAGAAGCGGGGACACCTGCTACCTGGAGCCCTATGCTCCAAGTCGGTTTGCCCGTCAGTTTGGGTATGACTAACTGTACGTGGGCAATCCGAATCTCAATTTGGCTTTCATGGGGAGCCTTATTGATGGGGCCCGTGCTTGGCGATTCTTTACCGCAGGCGGTACCGGGGCGCGGCTGCGTACGCCGTTGAAGAATCCCAATCTTCTAATGACCCTGTGCTTCTGTCAGTGGTATGCCACTTCCAACTCCACACCTCTTAGGTTCAATGCTAACAACTCTGGTGTGAAGTTAATTTCTCAGCGGCTGAGACAGAAGGCTTCTGATAAAAGGGAAGGTAAAATGGTTCGCACTCTAGGTATAGAGGAGTTTGTTGCTGTGGAAGACAGCGAGGCTTCAGATGCTGAGAGTCCTCGCTTCGAGGTGGGAGCGGGGGCTGAGACTCCTGAAATTGGCTCTGGCGTGATGGGGATGGCTCCCTCTCGCTGTATAGAAGAAGTGGAGGAAGAGGATTCCGAAGTCCACTTCAAAAGAAAGCGGGCAGGTAGCTCTCGTAGGAAATCGTTGGCGAAGAAGCCCCGCCGCCAAGCTCCAACGATTGTCGTAGAGGGTCATCCGTCTACAGCGATTCCTCCTGCTGCCCCATTAGCAGCTGAACGGTCGGTTGACTAGCAGTTAATTCGCTCCGGGTCTGGGTAAGATTAATCCTGTCCATATAATATGCCTTTTTGTGTGCTTCCATTGACTCATTATCAATCCTTCTTGATTGTAGGAGCTGAGGCAGCTGGAGAGGAAGGGGAACATTATGATCCCCTATTCAGTTATGGAGCTGAAGCTGGTTCTTTTGCCCGTCCGGAAGAGTCCAGAGGTGATGTGGCCGACATTGGTCCCTCGGGCGCTGGGACTTCTAAAGGAAGTCCTGAGGCATCGAGCTCTATTGGGTGGTCCATAGGATACTCGGTAAACGAAAGTGAGCCGGCTATTCGTGCTGATTCTGCCAAAAATTTTCCGATGGAGCCCCTGGAGACTGATGTGGCTAATGAGATGTTTGAGGCGACATCTTCCTTTGGTATTGTCTTAACCTCTTGGCTTCTTTTGCATGTAGTGTCCCGACTAATCGCAGTCTTATTACAGGTGTTCGGCCTCAAGATGCATCAGCTTTAAGAGAGCCGAAGATCCCCCCGAAGGGTCAAGGGGTGACATGAGCGCTTCGACCGCGGCGGATGCTGCTGTGCTGGATGCGCTGTACGGCGACTTGCCTTCTTATCGGCCCAAGTCAGCCGAAGGAACAGAGGTTGAAGGGGGGGCAGTTCCGGAGGTGTCCTCACTCCCAACTATATCAACGAGTGAGGTGCCGACAATTTTGCCAAGTGTGGAACTGAGGGTGATTACAAGCCCTACTTCCCCAACTCTGGTAGTTGAGCCTGCTGTTCAGGAGGTGGTTGTCAGCCCTACCTCAACGGTGGCTAGCGCACTAGTTTCCATGAAGACTCCGCAGAAATCACTGACAATCTGCCCTGCTGTTGATGTTCCTATCGCTCCTTCCACAATAGTGATGACCAGGCCGGTGGATTTCTCTGAGGTTACCTCTCTACCAGAAATGGCTTAGGTTGAGAACGACTATATAGGTGACCTCGTCGATAACTTTTATAAAGGCTTAGGGCGGACTATCGACCTGGTTTTGAAGGGCTCAACTATGCCGTTCTCAAAGTTAAAGGTGGTCCTCTCCCGTGGCATCGAAAGTATTCGGGATTTCGAGGTGTATCACCAGGCTACTGCTTTGGAACTCCTGGTGGATGAATTTGAGAAGGATGTAAAGGAATGGCGCCGTCTCCGCTGTTCGGACCTGGAGTCTTTAGTTGATGAGTGGTTTGCGCGTCTCGTCGCTCAAAAGCACGAGGCCCGGCTTGCCGCTCAAGAGGCTGCTAAGGCTATCTCTTCTGACTTGAAATCCTTGGAAACAAGGCAGGCAGAGGTCGGAAGTGCAATTGACGCCTCCACCAGTGCTCTTCTTGACGCTGAAGACAAGATTGGAAAGGCTGAGGAAATGATCAAGAAAGAAAATCTTATTTTATCCAAGGCTAAACTGGTGCGTCTTGAAGAAACTGCGCGGCTTGAGCAGCTTAAGGCTCAAGATAAAGAGCTCTCACAGCAGGGGCTGTCACAGAGGACAACTTTGGCGGAGGTTGAAGCTCGTCTGACTCAGGCAATGGATTCAATGAGGCCGAGTTGAGGTCGCAAACGCTTGCCCAGGCTGCTGATGACAGGAGGACGAGGCTGGACTCCCTTGGAGAGCGGCTCAGATCTTACAGTGTGCGCCTGTAGCTCCATGTACTTTATCCTTTTGGAATAAATACAATTCTTTCTTCTTCTTTTTTTTTTGTCGAATCTCCAATCTTATTCTTCTTTCTGAATTGCGGTTCCAAATTGTATTGCAATTTCTTAATAACATAGTCCTTGTTGGGCTGGATGATGAGACTTGGCTATCTATCAGTTCAGAGGTCGTGATGACATAACTGGTTGAGACGCCACCAAGCCCGAAACCGGTCCTTGTCGGATCGAAAGATGAGACCTGTCTTTTGTAAATGTCAACAGGGCTCGGAATTGAGACTTAGCTGTCTGCTGGTTCAGAGGTCGCAATGACATAACCGAATGAGACACCACCAAGCTTCAAAATTGGTGATACTCGTCTTTTGTAAATGTCAACGAGCATCGAGACCTGTCTTTTGTAAATGTCAACAGGGCTCAGGATTGAGACTTGTCTTTTGTAAATGTCAACAAGCTCAAAATTGAGACTCGGCTGTCTGCTGGTTCAGAGGTCGCAATGACATAACCGTTTGAGACGCCACCAAGCTCAAGGTTGGTGATACTTGTCTTTTGTAAATGTCAACAAGTATCGAGACCTGTCTTTTGTAAATGTCAACAGGGCTCGGAATTAAGACTTAGCTGTCTGCTGGTTCAGAGGTCGCAATGACATAACCGAATGAGACGCCACTAAGCTTCAAAATTGGTGATACTCGTCTTTTGTAAATGTTAACGAGCATCGAGACCTGTCTTTTATAAATGTCAACAGGGCTCAGGATTGAGACTTGTCTTTTGTAAATGTCAACAAGCTCAAAATTGAGACTCGGCTGTCTGCTGGTTCAGAGGTCGCAATGACATAACCGTTTGAGACGCCACCAAGCTCAAGGTTGGTGATACTTGTCTTTTATAAATGTCAACAAGTATCGAGACCTGTCTTTTGTAAATGTCAACAGGGCTCGGAATTGAGACTTAGCTGTCTGCTGGTTCAGAGGTCGCAATGACATAACCGAATGAGACGCCACTAAGCTTCAAAATTGGTGATACTCGTCTTTTGTAAATGTCAACGAGCATCGAGACCTGTCTTTTGTAAATGTCAACAGGGCTCAGGATTGAGACTTGGCTGTCTGCTGGTTCAGAGATCGCAATGACATAACCGATTGAGACGCCACCAAGCTCAAGGTTGTAATGGAGTTTAGGAAAAAGTCTCGTTTTCACGGGGAGAAACGAGAAAATCAGTGTCATAGGTTTAGTGTTAACGTAATAGCGAAATGTATATGTGGTCCTACCATTCTATGGATGAGAATTGGTAAGTGATTTTGGAGGTCTCGTTCTCACGGGGAGAAACGAGGGAATCACTGTCATAGGTTTAATGTTAACGTAACAGCGAAATGAATATGTGGTCCTACCATTATATGGATGAGAATTGGTAAGTGATTTTGGAGAGGGGATCAAATGGGAACGGGTCCCTTAGGATTTTTAGCAAACCCCCAGCTGTCAACGGGTTTGATATGCCTTTACCAACTACCGTTTGAGTTGGACTAATCATGCTATTCCCCTCAGCATGATGAGTTGTCGAGGATTTATGTTGGGCTTACAGGCCAACATTTTCCTCTATCCTTAATTGTTAAGGATGTCGGATTATCTGGTAATATATGCATAACCTTGATTCTCCTTCGGGACAGCCAGTACGTGACCAGGTTTCCACTGGTTTACAGTTGCATTATCTCGCTTGGAGGAAGAGAAAGGCTCTCTTTATGTGTACTTTGGACACGAAGATCTTGATCAGAGGTGTAATGTTAACTTGATCATGAGAAGGATCCTTGATTAAGGATAATACTTCTTTAAGAATTTTCCATTGATCGGTATCATGAGTAGGTCGCCATCTGAGGTCATGAGGCGGTATGCTCCGTTTGAATAGACTGCTTCTATGAAAACGGTCCTTCCCATTTAGGTTGAAATTTGCCTTTGGTCTTGTGCGTAATCATCATCGGTCGTCTGACGGCTAAAACTAGGTCTCCTTTCTGGAAGACTCTTTGTCTGACCTTCTTATTGAAGGCTTTTGAGATTCGAGCTTGATATAGCTCGATATGCTGCTGAGCTTGTAGCCTCTTCTCATCTAAGGCTTCGAGCTCTTGAAGACGTAATCGATCATTGTCTTCTGATGTGATCTTGGTGGTCAGAGCGACTCGCAATGATGGCATCTGGATTTCCAACGGGATGACTGCTTCGCACCCATATACCAGGAAAAAAGGCGTATTGCCTGTCGGTGTTTGAACCGTGGTTCGGTATGCCCAAAGACATTCACCAAGCTTTTCGTCCCAATCCCGCTTATTCGAGGAGACGAACTTCTTGAGTAGCTTGATGATCATTTTGTTGAATGCTTCCGCTAAACCATTGGCGGCAGGATTATAGGCGGTTGAAGCCACATTCTGAATTCGGTATTTATCGCAGAACCGATAGAATACCTGGCTTATGAATTTGGGACCGTTGTCGTGGATGATCCGCCTAGGTACACCAAATCGATGGATGACATGGTGCTTGATGAAATTAACCACATTAGAGGTTTTGACTTCAACCAGTGGTATAGCTTCCGCCCACTTTGAAAAGTAGTCGGTTATTGCCAGGATAAACCGATGTCCCTTTTGTCGAAGAAGGGCTGATTGGCCCTACGACATCAATTCCCCATGCTTCAAATGGCCATGAAGCAACAGTTGGGTGGAGCAACTCCGAAGGCTGGTGTATGAAATCCGCATGAATCTGACATGCTTTACACCTTCGTGCATACTGGATGGCATCGGCTATCATAGTTGGCCAATAGTATCCAAGTCTGTGCAACCTGTCCTTAAGTTTTGGACCTGGCTGATGAGCACCGCAAATGCCGTCGTGCGCTTCTCGGAGCGCTTCCTGTTCCTCTGAATGAGAAAGGCAACGGAGGAGAACACCGTCATATGAACGACGGTAAAGTGTCTTCAAAGTTGGGTCGTAGTAGAAACGGAGAGACCTTCGTCTGACGGACGCCGCTTCTTTAGGATCGTCTTGGAGCAGACCGTGCAAAGCATAGTCAATGAGAGGAAAGCGCCAATCTCTCGGCTCAAGATCCATGGAGACATTATAGACTTCTCGAGTTCTTAGCATGTGCTTGGAGCATACAAGATGTCGAGTTGCGACCGTGAGGTGATACTCGGTGTCGGCTGGCAAGGCTAGTGTTGTTGCTAATGCAGCAAGAGCGTCTGCCTTGGTATTTTGAGATCGAGACACATGCCCGATATAGAAGCCTTCAAATAGGTTGGCCAATTCAATGGCTGTGTGATAATAAGGCACCAAGTCCTCATGGCGGACTTCGTATTCGCCTTTAACCTGATTGATGATCAGTTTTGAATCGCCATAAGCTTCGAGGTAGCGTACCCCCATTCCATGGGCGAGTTGAAGACCAATGAGCAGGGCATTATATTCTGCTACATTGTTGGAGCATGATTCTATCAAAGAAAATGCTCTGGGAAGAACATGGTTCTGCGGGGAGATAAACACAACCCCCACTCCGGCGATAATCTTGCCTTTAGGGCCCATTCGCGATGCTCCATCAAAGAACATCTGCCATACTTCCTCTTCTGAGGTTGCATAAGACTCGAAGACTTCATCAGGGATATCTTCGTGAAGTTTTGAATGCTCTGGAACTGGATGAGCAGCCAAGAATTCTGCAAGGGCCTGGCCTTTAACTGCCTTCTGAGGGGTGAAAATCATGTCGTATTGAGACAATAAAAGTGCCCACTTAGCCAATCTTGAATTCAATGATCCTGGCTTCGTCATAAGAAGACGCAATGGGTTTACTCTGGAGATGACATGTATGGTCTGGCCGACCAAATAATGTCGTGTCTTCTGAACAGCGAAGACGAGAGCTAAACACTCTTTCTCGATAGGGTTGTAGCGAGATTCTGCTCCTATGAGAGTTCTGCTCAGATAATAAATGGCCTGCTCGTGGCCATTATCATCCTTTTGAGCGATGAGGGCACCGAGAGAGTAGTCCATAGCTTTTACATAAAACAAGAATGGTTTCCCTGATGTAGGGGCCATTAAGACTGGAGGCTTTGTGAGGTACCTCTTGATGTCTTCATAAACTTCCTGGCAAGCTTGATCCCATACGAAAGAATCACCTTTTTCATGAGTCGGGTGAACGGTTGACAGCGGCCTGAGAGATTTGCAATGAATCTTCTGATATAAGCCAGCCTGCCTTGCAAGCCCCTGAGCTCTTTGAGGTTCCTTGGTGGATGCATGCTCTGAATGGCTTTGACTTTGTTTGGGTCAAGATGAATCCCTTTTGATGTGACAATAAACCCAAGGAACTTGCCACTTGACACTCCCAAGAAGGATTTTGTCGGGTTCATTTTTAGTTGATGAGCCCGCATTATGTCGAACATCGTTCTCAGGTCGCGAAGATGTTCATTCTTGTTGCGGCTTTTGACGGCAATGTCGTCGACATAGCACTCTACCTTTTTTCGGAGATGATCGCGGAAGATCGTACTCATTGCCCACTGGTAGGTTGCTCCGGCGTTCTTTAGTCCGAAGGGCATTACAGTGTAACAGTATACCCCCAATGGTGTTCGGAACGAAGTATGCTTCTCGTCGTCGGGATACATCTTAATCTGGTTGTACCCTGAAAAGCCGTCCATGAAAGACATCCTTTCGAACCCGCATGTGTTATCGATCATGACATCGGTGATGGGTAGCGGGAATTCATCTTTAGGACAGGCCGTATTGAGATCACGGTAGTCGATGCATATGCGTATTTTCCCGTTCTTTTTGAGGACGGGGACGATGTTGGCTACCCAATCTGGATGTTGTTCCTCCCGGATGAAGCCACATGCAATGAGTTTGTGAACTTCGGCTTCAATAGTTTCCATGATGTTTGGGCGAAACCGACGTTGTTGCTGCTTGACTGGCTTGACGTCAGGCTTGATGTTTAGACGGTGCATAGCGACCTGTGGATCAAGTCTGCGCATGTCTTCGTAGCTCCACGCGAAGACGTCTATATACTCTCTTACGAGTATTATCAATTCTTCCCTTTCTGTAAGTGATAGGCTTTCACTTGTAAAGATGGGCTTGGGATGGTCTTGACTTCCCAAGTTGACCTGCATCACCTTGTCTTCAGTAGGTGGTTCGCGCGATTCGAATCGCTTTTCCCATTGAAGGTCTAATTGCTGGGCCCATGGTTCTTCGTCAGTGGCTTCTGCGGGCTCCAATTGACTGCTTGAGGTCATATTAGCAGTGAGATTTTCGAACATTCCTCCTATACTGACATCTGAATCCCACTCGGAGGATGAGGCTGAATGTGATGGAACTGATCCATCGTCCTTGGCTTGAACCGTTGCTGACGATGTGGGTGTAACATACCCTAACCCCCTGCGTGTACTATCATAGTAATTTGCAGGCTTCCCTTTAGGCACAAAGTTCCGCATCAAACCGCGCCTTCCTTTTCCAAAATTCAGGCCTGCTCCATGCTTCAAGTCGTACCCCATTTTCTTCATAATATGGCGCGCTGGCTGCGCGTAATGAAAGAATTGTGGAGTGTCTGAGTCTGAACTTGAATCTGCGACCGTGGGTCCCCTTGGTTGGGTTCTACCAAAGATTATCGGTAACTGACCTTCTTTGGATGGCGGGATTATCAAGACGGCCCTTCTGCGGATTCCATGGGTGTACTGGATGCACTTGGCTTATGTAAAGGCATGTGTAGGGAGCTATCCGTAATGGATTTAAACAGCCCAACACAATCGAAAGAAATATTATCATTAATTACCCATTCACCTTCATCCTCTGAAGGAGTATTACATTGGGGATTATTGAGACATGCTATAATTGGTTCACCAATCAGAATGGCTGGCATGCCTGCTTCGGATTCTAAATCCGCCTCGTTGCCACTTTCATCATCGTCCGGCAACGGTTCTTTGAGCGCTCCACCGGCCTCTTGATACAGGAGAGTGTCAGTGAAGTAGTTTTCCACCCCTTTGAATGGTTGCTTTTCAGCAAAGACAGTTTGTACTGTCGTGTCATCTTCAACATATTTGAAGTATTGGTGCGAGAGAGAGGAACGATCCAGTTGGCATAGATCCATGACCGTCCCAACAGCAGGTTATATGATGTGTCAGCGTCAATGACATAGCATGTCACTTCTGACTTCAGGCTCCTGATTCTGCAACAGAGTCGAATTTTCCCCAGTGGATGACTGCTCCCGGCATTGAAACCGTATATTGTAGTAGTGGTTGCGGACAACCTGTACAGCGGTATGCCGAGGAAGTAGAGAAGCCTTTTGGGGATGATGCTGAGTGCGGACCCCGGATCAACTTGTATTCTTTTAATGCACGTTGAACCGATATATCCGGTGTAGTACAGAGGTCGATCGTGCTTGTTGTCTTTGAGAAGCATATCTTCCGCTGTGAATGTAATAGCAGGCACCTTGGATTGTGTATGATGACATTCTGGGTAAGGAGACTGAACGTCGTTGTTAGGGATCTCAGGCATGCATGTTAAAAAGGATTTTGAATTGGCTAGCGCCTCCCTGAGTGCTTCTCTTGTCTCTTTTGAGAGGCGAAGGAGCTCGTGTATAGTGATACGAGCTAGGATATTGGCCAGCTGAGCCAATATGTCAAACCGAAAGGGCGTATCAAACCCTTGGCCTGGTGGTTTCTTCAACATGTGGTCAAATCGTACCTCCTTAGGTCTCCCTTTTCCTTGGTTGGGATTGGAGTGGATGCTGGTGTTTGTACTGACGTCGGTTGCTGTTGTGTCTCGTCAGTAGACTTTTCATACTGCCTTAAGTATGATTTTTCGGATCGGGTGACCGTCTGCTGAGGCGTATCGGCTTGCGCTGTGCAAGCAAGCTTTTCCCCTTCTGAATCACTAAGGGAAGCCGATGTAAGATTGCCGTCGTCTGGCAGGATGGAGATAACATTGTAAGATTTGCCCTTTGACTTGGGCTCCTTCGAATTCCGCTGTACTTCTTGGACAAGGTCCGGGTGTATCCAAATGACTTCCCCCGTCTCCAATGTTAAGGGAACAAGACCCTTATTATCTTGAGTCATGGCTGGAGGATGCTTGACTTCCAACCGTGGCGCAGGGAGTGAATAAGTCCCGTCAGGAACTGTGACCTTTTGGGTGCTGCCGAACTCAAGAGTCACCATATTAGCAGTGACTTTCTTCTGTTCCGTCTTCAACGTCAGAACTCCGGCATCGACTAGGGCTTGTATTCTGTCCTTGAGGACATAGCACTTGTCAGTAGGATGGTGGATCATCCTGTGGTAGAGGCAGTATTTAGGGTCGTTTGTGCGCCCTATCTCATTGGGACGCCGAGCATCTGGCAGTTTCATTTTGTTCCCTTTGCGGAGCAGATGGAATATCGTGACCACCTGATCATCTTTGAAGGAGTATTGCTTTGGAGGGAACTTAGGCTCCTGATTGTTGAAGCCGCTCTTCTTGGCCTTCGACTATACATCTCCGGATAACTCCACAGACATAGTCTCTTTGCCTTTAGCTTGAGAAGATTGCGGTAGGTCGCTACGCCCTTTGTTGTTCATCCCCCACTTGCCTCTAGGGGCGGATGGTTCGAACTTTTTAGCCGACTTCTCGGCTATCTCTGCTTGTTCGACCAATTCTTTCCAGTGTGGGCTTTAACAGCCCCCATGCGAACTTCCACTTGGTCTAAGAAGTTGTGTCTGCATGTCTGTAAGAGCATGGGTAGTGGCATCCCTGCTGGGCACATCAAAGATAAATTTCTGAACCGTTCAATATAGTCACGGACAGATTCGCCCTTCCTCTGCACAGTGGAGAGGAGCTTGTCCATGGTCACTTCGGTATTGTCCTCATAGAAACGAGAGAGGAACCGGGTTTCCAGGTCGATCCAGGAATTGATAGAGCCCGGAGGGAGACTTCGGAACCAGTCAAATGCCACCCCTTTAAGGTGCCAATGAATAGCCTGGCCATGACGGCGTCATTGCTTATAACATTACCAGTCTGAGACCGAAAATAGTAGATGTGCTGATTGGCGAGCTCTTTCCGTCATAGGTATGCAACATTGGTGGTTTGAACTTCGGTGGATATGGCACCGAATCCCACTCTAGCGGATAAGGACGGACTACCCCTACCTTCTTTAATTCATCCCTCTGAGCTAGGGATGCGATTTGAGCTTGGAGGCCCTTAAGGACTTCGGCGTCTAAGGAAGAACCCTCCTTGGACTTCTCCGGCTTGGGTTGCTCATTGCTGAAGTGTTCCTCCTCATCATGATTGCTCCCGGCATCATTGTTATTCCGGTTGCTGAGGAGTTAGCAAGCATCTGTTGAATATTGTCCAAGGCTTCTTGCTGAGTTCTGGAAGTTTGCTCCTGAGCTTCCAAACGTCGACGAAGATCGTCATTAGCATTATCAGCCATATTGACTGATGCTTTGTTGGTTCGCACCGAGCTAACTGTCGCCGAAGAGGCGTACCCACTATCTTCATGTTCTTCATCCGATAATTGGAGTGATCTCCTGGGCTGTTACGAGGCTAGGGCCGTCGAGGAAGAAGGCTGTTCATAAGTGTAGGGTATCGCCACCCTGGATCTGGTGTTTCAGAAAACACCTTCTTCATGCACCAAGACTTCGCCTAAGCCTGGGCTGTAGTCTGGATCTGGGGACTCTCGTCCTCTTCCGGTCATATTGACGGATGCGGAGGCTGGATCTCGTGAGGTGCTCCTTTTGCGGTGTTTCCTCGGGGCCTGTACCGATAGCCGATCAAAAACTGACCGTCGTCTTGGAGGCGTGGCGGGGATTAGTCCCAGCCGGCAATGGGCCGAGTGGAGTGTCACCAGCTGACATCCCACTTGTTGACAACAGGGGAAGAGGTTTGTCTATCCGTCAACAATTTCCTCAAATCAGACCCGGTTGGGCCTCTGCAATCGAGCGCAAAGGCTCTTTTGGATCGCACATAGGACGATGTCCTGCTTCTTTTTATCCCTGCAGATGGGATTAGCACTGAATAGTGCTTTGGTTCTAGCTTCGCCATCAGGCGTGAACTTAGTGCTTGACGCACTGGAAAGCGGAGCACGCTGTGGTGCTTTACCCGCTATGCTGCTGCGAAGGCAATTAGCCTTAGATAGTACTTTGGCTTCAGCTTCGCGGTCATGGACCCTGCGCGTACGCTGTGGTACAGTAGCTTCGCTCGTGAGAACGAAGCCAGTGCGAGGCATTGCTGCTCTTGAATTGGGTGACGGTATGATTGCCGTCTTGACTTCATGATTGGACCAGACAGGCATCCTGCCTTTTTCTTCGTGGGAGAGGCGCGGTTTAGGCGTAGCCACGCCTAAAGCTTGGGTTGGAGACTTCTGTTTAGGCTTCCATACCCGCTTTGACAGAGGAGACTTAGGTTCGCAAGGAACCTAATTAGCCACACGCGAGGCTGAGGGGTGTTGGCAGAATTCTGCTTCCGGTTTCTGCTTCGAAACCTTGGTCGTGGAAACCTTCCTATGCTTCCGTGCTCGAAGCATTGGGCCACCCCCAGAGAGGACTTCTTCAAATCTTCCTTGATCGAACTGAACCACCAAGTTCTCACAAGTAAAGGAATCAGACTGCGGACGTGCTTCCTTGTTGCGCCAAATAACCGCAGTAGGTTCGCAGAGAACCTTTTCTGTCTCTGCAGAGACTTTCCTTGAAGATTTAGCCAGAGGGGCTCTGGCTGCACTAGCTTTTCTAAATTCAAAGTTAGACCCGAAGGTCTGTTCGTCGCATTGCGACACTTGATTCTCGGCAGTGGAGAAAGTCTTCCCCAGCGGAGTCGCCATCTTGTTTTCCATTATGTTTGCAAAGGGGAAAAACTTACAAAAAAGAGTTTGAGGAGCTAAATTACAAGTACTCTTAAAAAAGATTACAAGTAGATCTCCTCAGAGATTCTGGAGAAGTGTGCCGATAGGAGTCTGGTCAGCGCGCGACCACTTTGTCCCTTTGACGATGCGAGCGATGAGATTCCCTTCTCGCCTGGTTCCGGGAATCAGAGAACAGAAGGTTGGTAGATGATTTGTCACATACATTGCATTTATGTTGTCACGTTACCACACTTGTTTGCTAATAAATGATATTAATAAGTGTCTTTTTTCTTTGCTAAATATAGGCCCAAATGCTCAAGGAAATAAATGAGGAACAAGCCCAAAAGCCCACTTTATTCTGAATTAATTCAGAATAAATTCGAAGTGAAGAAGTCTAGGCTATATCTTGGCATATCAAGGGGTGAGAAAAATCCTCCTTGAATCGAGGAATCAAAGCCAGAAAATCAAAAGCTGATTCAGTCAGCGGTTGAAGCAGCAACAAGAAAACCAGCAGGATATGCGAAAGCCCTTCATACCAGGAAGCTCTCCCCTCTTGGTGTAGCCACGTGGCCACACCAGGGCCGCGGAAACGCGGCCCAAGCCGCGTTTCCGCGGCCAACTGATTTCAGTTGGGGGAGCGTTTGCTCCCCCAACGTTCCCAGGATCCTGATTCTTTGGTTTTTGGCTATAAATACCTCTTTCAGCAGAGAAAAAGGCAGCGAAGACTAGGATTAAATTTTGCACTTATTTTCTTAAGGTCTAGGTTCATTGTTAGCTAGAAAGAAAGTTGTAATCTTGCTTTTTAAGTTTTAGTCCAGTTTCAAAAACTTGTGAGAGAGAGGACTGAGAGCTTGTACTTGAAGGTTGAAGTGACATCAATATAAAAGTCGGGCCGATTTCTCTTTCACTTGCAGTACGGTATGCTTTATATTATGTCGTTATTTTCTTCATTTTCCATGAGTAACTAAACACTTTTTCTAGGCTAGCTATCGACTCTCTCTTGTTTTCTTCTCTTCTGTTTTTAAAAGAAAAAGACCCGATGACTCATATGAATGCCTCCCTTAAAAGCCTTTCTTTTTGAAAGTGTTCTTGAAGGCACATGAGGATGGGTATGGATAGTTGAATTCACCATTCTTTCTTGAACTTCTTGCGGATCATTTTTAATTCATTCTTGCTTCTTCGCGCTTTATGTTTTAATATCCGATTCTAACTCTTTCTTGAAGAAAAAAAGGATTCAAACCTTCTGCATCTTATGTGCTTTACTCAAAGCTTTCTAAAAAAGAGAAACTTTAAGTTTTGCAAATGATAACTTGAGGGACTTAATACTTTAAGAGAAGAATGAACAATTGAGTAGGAAGATAGTAAGCCCAGATTTGATTTCTTATTATAAAACAACATCACAACTCTTAAAGCTTTTTAAAAATCACCTCCTCCAAATCCTTTTCTGAAAGTTGAAATTTCTCTTTTTCATCTCTTTTCCTTACATTCTCTTTTTCCTAAAAAATGAACACAAATTCCTTGTTTTTAAAACGACTCATCGAAAAGCTTCCATCGCATCCCTCCTTGTGGACACGACCCGTTAGCCACAAGCTACACGGTACATTCTTAAACTTATTGGTTGTTTCTTTAGTTTAGCAATCAATTTTTGGCGCCGTTGCCGGGGAGGGAACGATGTAGTTGTTTTAACAACTTTTGTGTGTTTGTTTCAGGGACTCGAAGATCAAGATCTAGCATTCAAGCTTTGCCAAGATGACTTAAAAATTCTGTGCCCCTACTCTCGAAAGTAGGAAACAGAATTTCAAGAAATTGCTTTGCAAATCTGAAATTTTTGGGACTACTAAAAACTTTGTTTTGTAGGACATATTGCTCGCAAAAACTTTAGTTTTTATATGTCATATTTGTGCTAGTGTTTCTATCCAACATCCCTGTTTTAAGTCAACAGTAAAAGATTCGTTGAAAGTTAAAAATTGATTAGACATTTGCATTCTAGGCACAAGTCTTTTCAATTCTTTTACTTTACTGTTGAAGAGAGCTGGAAACAAGGTATGTATGCATAGCATATAGCATAGGCAACATTCTTGGGTGATATTGCTTTTGAATGTTACTTTCTATATCTTGCACACTTTGCACGAATCAATTCTAAGGGCAAAACCCAAATCAAGATAAGGTGGGGAAGTCATTACCCTTCCTTAGCCCACAAACCATCTCCAAGCACGCACAACCTAAGCCTAATTAAAATTTGATAGACGTTGGCCTTAGGGACATCTCGAACTAATAGGAGATTATCCTGAAGAGGAAAAGTGTTGGAAATTGACTCCTGTAAAATCAGTGTCAAGGAAAGGGATTGAGGGCCGAAAGCCCGAAGATTGGTGGTTACTTAATTAAGGAACGTCTTTTGACGGAAAACCTCCCACCAATCTTGCCCTGACCTGGCTGATTAGCTTGTGGTCAAGGTCTACATTCTACCTCTTGTGGACAATCAACCAGTTAGGAGTTGTCTAGGTCAAGGATACCTTAGACTAGGCTTGGTTGATTATTATTGTTGACTGCTGTTTGAACTTGTTGTGATCGTGATTGTGTTTGTGTATGCAAGTGTGGTCGAGAGACCCTAATTCATCTAGGTTGACTAGAAACACATCACCACCTAAGTTTGAACCAAAACCAGATCCGGTAATGGCTCAATCCACATCACTGCAGGATAGGTTCTATCCCATTAGGACCTCACTTCCATCATGCATCTCACTTCCATCGGTTGGTGAATACAATTTGAGCTCAAGCCTCAATTCATCAACACACTCCCCAAATTTCATGGTCTAGAGTCCGAAGATGCCTACTTCTTCATAAGAGAATTTGAGGAAGTATGTCTTATGATGAAAATCCCACACCTTGTAGACGATGCTATTAGGTTGAGATTTATCCCGTTTGCACTTAAGGACCTAGCAAAAAAGTGGCTCTATAGCTTAGCAGCCGGTTCCATCATATCTTGGGATGGTTTCATCAAGGTCTTCTTGAAGAAATTCTATCTTATCCATAAAACCGCTCTCATTAGGAAGACGATCATGCAATTTAAGCAAGAGTCTAGTGAACCGTTCTGGAGGTACTTTGAACGCTTCAAAGACCTCCTTGTCCAATGTCCACACCATGGAATAGAGAAATGGCGACAATGCCAAATTCTCTATGACGGTTTAGACTATTCCACGAAAACCCTCTTAGAAAGTATGTGCCAAGGGGGTTTCTTGCAGAAAGATGAAGATGAGGGATGGGATTTGTATGAAAATTTAGCTGAGAAAACCATCCAATGGGAATCTGCGAGTGAGACCTATAAGAATCCTAACTCCATCTCTTCAAAAGAAGGTCTCCACTCCATAGAATCGTCCATCGCTAATGAGGCTAAGTTAGCTAATTTAGCTAGAAGACTGGAAGCTCTAGAGACGAAAGAACCAAGTCCAGTCAATCAAGTCAGCCCGAACCAATTTCCACCCCGGGCTGCACTTACTGTCAAGCCATGAACCATGTATTCGAGGAATGCCCAGTGTTTCAGGCTCAGCAATCCTATCACGAACCGATGAATGCGGCTTTTTCAAGGCCGAACAATAATCCTTATGCTCCAACGTACAATCCCGGCTAGAGAAATCACCCTAATTTCTCATGGAGCCAGAACAACAATGACCATTCACGATCCAATCATGCTAACCACTTCCATCATGGTAACAATTCTTCCAATCATCAACCCAACTTCTCCAATTTCCAAAATAATTCTCCCAACCATCCACCAAGCTTTCCAAATTATCAACATAACTTTCCTAACCAAGCTCCACAATCCTCCTTCCAGAATCCTCAATTGGAAAGAAGAATGACTGACTTTGAGAGAAACATGGAGAGATATATGAAAAACCAAGACTCTCTCATGCAAACCATTCAGAGGCTAGAAGCTCAAATGAGCCAATTAGCCAACCCACAGAATGAGAGACAAAAGGGTACCCTGCCTAGTCAGCCAATCACCAATCCGAGGAATTCCCAACAAGCTCATCTGGCTGAGGATCCTTCATTCAATCAATGTAATGCTGTGCATACATTGAGGTCAGGAAAGAAAGTTGATAACCAAGTGTCAACACCTACCAATCCTATTCAGCACAACCACAATCAAGCTTCCATATCATCCAATCCAATTTCTTCCAATTCGGACGAGTCTGAAAAAGACAAGTCAGCCAGCCAGGTGCACCAGCCTATAGTACCATTTCCGAATAGGCTGAAAAATAACAAGCAAAACCCGCACATGGACAAGATAATCGAGATGTTTAACCAAGTGAAGATAAATGTGCCACTTCTTGATGCCATCCAACAAGTTCCTTCCTATGCTAAGTTTCTTAAGGACATGTGCACCAAGAAGAGAAAGACTAATGTTCCTAAGAAAGTCTTCCTAACCACTAATATTAGTGAGCTATTTTCGGGTCCTATCCCTGTCAAGTACAAAGATCCAGGTAGCCCTACCATTGCCTGCACAATAGGACAAGCCGAGATTAGTCGTGCACTTCTTGACTTGGGAGCAAGTATCAACTTGCTTCCATTCTCTGTTTATCAACAACTCGGGTTGGGTGACCTTAGTCCAACTCGAGTCACCATCCAACTGGCTGACCGTTCTGTTAAAGTTCCAAAAGGGGAAATTAACGATGTCCTGATTCGGGTAGGAGAGTTCATATACCCTGTCAATTTCATTGTTTTGGAGACACAACCTGTGTCCAACTCCAATCGTAGGGCTCAAACTCCGGTCATCCTAGGTCGACCATTCCTAGCCACTGCTAATGCCATCATCAATTGCAGGAATGGGTCTATGAGGTTAACCTTTGGAGACATGACTAGAGAAGTCAATGTCTTCCATCTAGGAAAATAACCCCGTGATATCGAGGACCAAACTTTTGAAGTAAACCAAATTGAGAAATTGACAAGTGAACACGGGGAAGAATTGGAATCAGAAATGGAGAGTGACTTCGAGTTAGAGTCTGATGACTTTAATCTCGATCAGGTGGTAGATTCTGCCGTGAATTGGGCTTCAAACCCAATTTCACCTATAATGGAGCCAACAGATTTGACTAGTCCTTCTAGTGAGCCTGCCTCTTCCTTAGAATTGAAAGCCCTTCCAGCGCATCTCAAGTACGCCTATCTAGGCGAACAAGAGACATTTCCCGTCATCATTGCCTCTCATTTAAATGACGGGGAAGAAAAAGATTTGAAAGATATTCTAAGAAAACATAAGGAAGCCATCGGGTGGACTATGACTGATATTAAGAGATTAAGTCCAACCATCGTTCAACACCGCATCCATCTCAATGAAGACGCCACACCCAAGAGAGACCCGCAGCGTAGGTTAAACCCTATTATGTAAGAGGTTGTTCATGCTGAAATCATAAAACTCTTAGACAATGGGATAATTTATCCCATTTCGGATAGCCAATGGGTCAGTCCTGTCCACGCGGTCCCAAAGAAATCTGGTTCACCGTAGTGGAAAACGAGAACAAAGAGTTGGGTCAAACTCGACTTCCCACGAAGATTCGAGTTTGCATTGACTATAGGAAACTAAATGCTGCAACTCGTAAGGACCATTTTCCACTTCCCTTCATTGATCAGATGCTTGAACGTTTAGCGGGTCACGAGTACTACTGCTTCTTGGACGGTTACTCGGGCTATAACCAGATCCCTATCGCTCCTGAGGACCCAGAAAAGACTACGTTTACCTGTCCATTTGGGACATTTGCTTATCGTCGAATGCCATTCGGCTTATGCAATGCCCCAGCAACGTTTCAACGTTGCATGTTGAGTCTTTTCTCTGACATGGTAGAGCGCTTCTTAGAAATCTTCATGGATGATTTCTCCATCTACGGAGATTCATTCACTCAATGTCTCCACCATCTTGAACTCGTCCTCCAACGTTGTGCTGAAAAACATTTGACACTAAACTGGGAGAAATGCCACTTCATGGTGAAACATGGAATTGTCTTGGGTCATGAAATATCCAAGAAAGGAATAGAAGTGGATTGAGCCAAAATCGAGGTTATTGCTAAGCTTCCCATGCCCAAATGCGTTAAGGACATTAGATCCTTCTTAGGACACGCTGGTTTCTACCGAAGATTTATCAAGGATTTTAGCAAAATTGCTAGGCCCTTGACTAATCTGTTAGCTAAGGATGTGTCCTTCACTTTCGATGCTGACTGCATCACTTCTTGGGAGAAGCTTAAGAGAGAGCTGATTTCTGCACCAATCATATCTGCACCGGATTGGTCTAAGCCGTTTGAGATTATGTGCGATACTTCTGATTTTTCCATAGGCGCTGTCCTAGGACAACGTATTGATAACAAGCAGCATGTGATCTACTACTCTAGTAGGACTCTCAATGACGCTCAACTGAACTACACTACGACCGAGAAGGAATTCTTGGCAGTAGTGTTTGCCTTAGAGAAGTTTCGTCCCTACCTACTAGGGTCCAGAACTACCATTTTCACCGATCATTCTGCACTTAGGTATCTCATGATGAAGAAGGATGCCAAGGCCCGACTCATTCGTTGGATCCTCCTTCTTCAAGAATTCGATCTCGAAATTCGAGACAAGAAAGGCATAGAAAATGTCGTTGCTAACCATCTCTCACGGATTCCCAATTCTCCATGCAACGAATTACCCATCAATGAGGATTTTCCTAATGAACATATCTTAGCTATCTCTAGGGAACCTTGGTTTGCTGATATAGTGAATTACTTAGTCACAAACCAAACTCCATCTAATTGGTCCAAAATGATGTTTACCGGTTCTTATCCCAAGTCCGGTATTTCTTTTGGGAGGAACCGTATCTTTTCAAGTACTGTTCCGACCAAATTATTAAGAGATGCATTCCGATGAGGAGGTTAGGAGTGTTCTGTCCTTTTGTCACGAACTTGCATGCGGTGGACACTTTGGTCCCCGCAAGACTGCTGAAAAGGTGCTACAAAGCGGGTTTTATTGGCCCACTCTGTTTAAGGATGCCTATGAATATTGCAAGACGTGCCCTAGATGCCAAATGGTAGGTAGGATCTCACATCGAAATATGATGCCCCTCAACCCAATTCTAGAAATAGAACTCTTTGATGTTGGGGGCATCGACTTTATGGGTCCATTTCCTAACTCATTTGGGAACCAATACATATTGGTTGCTGTGGACTACGTGTCCAAGTGGGTAGAAGCCATTCCTTGTAAAACTAATGATGACAAAGTTATCATAAAGTTTTTGAGAGAGAACATTTTTTCCCGCTTCGGAACCCCTCGTGCTATCATCAGTGATAATGGCACCCACTTTTGCAATAGATCTTTTGAAGCCCTTATGCGAAAGTATGCCATAACTCACAAGTTGTCCACACCATATCATCCTCAAACCAGTGGGCAAGTTGAGGTTTCAAATCGACAAGTCAAACTTATATTGGAGAAAACTGTGAACCAAAATCGGAAAGATTGGTCCTTAAAACTTGTAGATGCTCTATGGGCCTACAGGACCGCTTTCAAGACGATTTTAGGAATGTCTCCCTATAGGTTAGTCTATGGCAAACCTTGTCACTTGCCCGTTGAGTTAGAGCACCGAGCCTTATGGGCAATCAAGTAGTTGAATTTCGATTTGACTAAGGCCGGTGACCTTCGGAAATTACAAATTTCCGAACTGGAGGAATTGAGAAATGAGGCCTATGAAAATGCTAGGATCACTAAAGATAGAGTGAAGATTTTTCATGACAAGCACATCATAAGAAAAACCTTTGTCCCTGGTCAAAAAGTCTTACTCTACAATTCTAGGCTTCATCTTTTCCCAGGAAAATTGAAATCACGATGGACTGGGCCATTCGTTGTAAAAACAGTGTTTCCACATGGTGCAGTTGAGATCAGTGACCCCAAGAATGGAAATGACTTTAAGATAAATGGTCAACGCCTTAAACCTTTCTTGGAATCGGTGCCGGTAGATGAAACGGTAATGGGTCTTTTTGACCCAGTGTATCGGTAACTTTCCTCCTTTCCATTTTATTTCATGCACTTATACATTTCTTTCATTCATTGGGGATAATGCATGAGATAAGTGTGGGGGAGGGTTCTAACATGGCTGATAATAAAAAAATAAAAAAAAAATTTGAAAAGGGTAGACAATATTTTGATATATTTTTTGTAAGAATTTAAGTCAATTTTAAGGAATAGGAGAATCATAATTAGGATTTCTTACACTTGGTCGAAATAAAATAACTTGTTTGATTTTTAGAGTCAGGAAGAAATTTGGGAAAGTAATTTAGTCTTGATATTTACCTTAATGACATATGCACACAAAATACACTTACACACTTAGGGTTTGAAAACAGAGACTCTTATGCCTCATAAAAAAAAGTCTAATTATTGAGTAGCTAGGTGCTTTGGCCTAAGCAAGCCTTAGTATTTATGCAAAAGATAATTAGACAAGTTTGAAAAAAAAAATATTCTCTGATTAAGCTGGGTATTTATGCCTCATAAAGCATAAGTATTCACGCCTAAAAGGGGTACCTCGTATAAATAATGTGTATCCTCTGATTAAGCTGGGTATTTATGCCTCATGAAGCATAAGTATTCACGCCTAAAAGGGTTACACAGTATAAATAAAAACCTTGGTTTCGTGGCCTTATCTGCTCGGGTGTTTAGGTCCTTAGGGGTGTTTTCTCACCTGGTGCCCTAAAACCGTCTGGTTTGGGTGTCACCGACTGAAAGCTCGTTACATGGGCAGATTAGAAAGCCTAATGAAATTGAGGAATAAAAGTTCACAAAAAATAAAAAATAAAATAAATATGAGGCATAGGAGTTAATGTTGAAGAACCCTTAGTAAACTTCACAGTCACGATGGTGCATACGAATCAGGGTAAATTAATAGACTAGATGAGAAGTACAATTTGACTCCTTACTTTAATTGATGACATGTTTTTGAATGGAGACTAAGTTTAGGAATGAAAAATTTGATATTCCTATAACTTATTGATTACTTAAGATCTCACAAATATACTTCAAATATTTTCTCCTTCAAAATAAAAAAAAAATGCTTTTCGAAAATACTAAAATTTTCTCTTCCTTTTTGGATTTTGTGGGTGTAATCCGCTGAAAACCCTCACGAGACAAAACTCGTCCTCTAGGGGTGACCTAGAGGTTTAACGGCTTGTTGCACATGCTCAGTGCAATCGAGTGACCTGCGAAAGTGGTCTAATAATTGATTCTAGTTAGTATGATGTTTTGCTCGAGGGCGAGCAAAAGATAAGTGTGGGGGTGTGATTTGTCACATACATTGCATTTATGTTGTCACGTTACCACACTTGTTTGCTAATAAATGATATTAATAAGTGTCTTTTTTCTTTGCTAAATGTAGGCCCAAATGCTCAAGGAAATAAATGAGGAACAAGCCCAAAAGCCCACTTTGTTCTGAATTAATTCAGAATAAATTCGAAGTGAAGAAGTCTAGGCTATATCTTGGCATATCAAGGGGTGAGAAAAATCCTCCTTGAATCGAGGAATCAAAGCCAGAAAATCAAAAGCTGATTCAGTCAGCGGTTGAAGCAGCAACAAGAAAACTAGCAGGATATACGAGAAGCCCTTCATACCAGGAAGCTCCCCCCTCTTGGTGTGGCCACGTGGCCACACCAGGCCGCGGAAACGCGGCCCAAGCCGCGTTTCCGTGGCCAACTGATTTCAGTTGGGGGAGCGTTTGCTCCCCCAACGTTCCCGGGATCCTGATTCTTTAGTTTTTGGCTATAAATACCTCTTTCAGCAGAGAAAAAGGCAGCGAAGACTAGGATTAAATTTTGCACTTATTTTCTTAAGGTCTAGGTTCATTGTTAGCTAGAAAGAAAGTTGTAATCTTGCTTTTTAAGTTTTAGTCCAGTTTCAAAAACTTGTGAGAGAGAGGACTGAGAGCTTGTACTTGAAGGTTGAAGTGACATCAATACAAAAGTCGGGTTGATTTCTCTTTCACTTGCAGTACGGTATGCTTTATATTATGTCGTTGTTTTCTTCATTTTCCATGAGTAACTAAACACTTTTTCTGGGCTAGCTATCGACTCTCTCTTGTTTTCTTCTCTTCTGTTTTTAAAAGAAAAAGACCCGATGACTCATATGAATGCCTCCCTTAAAAGCCTTTCTTTTTGAAAGTGTTCTTGAAGGCACATGAGGATGGGTATGGATAGTTGAATTCACCATTCTTTCTTGAACTTCTTGCGGATCGTTTTTAATTCATTCTTGCTTCTTCGCGCTTTATGTTTTAATATCCGATTCCAACTCTTTCTTGAAGAAAAAAAGGATTCAAACCTTCTGCATCTTATGTGCTTTACTCAAAGCTTTCTAAAAAAGAGCAACTTTAAGTTTTGCAAATGATAACTTGAGGGACTTAATACTTTAAGAGAAGAATGAACAATTGAGTAGGAAGATAGTAAGCCCAGATTTGATTTCTTATTATAAAACAACATCACAACTCTTAAAGCTTTTTAAAAATCACCTCCTCCAAATCCTTTTCTGAAAGTTGAAATTTCTCTTTTTCATCTCTTTTCCTTACATTCTCTTTTCCTAAAAAACGAACACAAATTCCTTGTTTTTAAAACGACTCATCGAAAAGCTTCCATCGCATCCCTCCTTGTGGACACGACCCGTTAGCCACAAGCTACACGGTACATTCTTAAACTTATTGGTTGTTTCTTTAGTTTAGCAATCAGTAGAACCCCCTTGCTGCTTTTCAAAATCGCCTTCAATTAGGAATTCCTTCTCGGGTTTTTGGAGATTCCTTGAGAAGAAGGACGATGTTAGGGTATCAACACACTGAATAGAGAAGCAATTCTCTAAAAGGTCTCTGAATTCGAGAACGCACGGTGCTTTATGAGGAAGTCTCTGCTTGTGGAGTCCTCTTGCGCATTCTCCTCTCCTTGTGCCCCTGATGGGCTTTTACAGGGAGAGTAAGGGTATAATCGTCCCTTGAAAATATGAAAACAGATTGATCAGATCTGTTTAAATCTGGAAAGTAGCCTTGCTGCGAGGCTAAGATCAGCTTCTGCGAAGCTAGATTGGCAGGTCTGTTGATCTTCTTGATCCTTTCCATATCGTAGGAGGATTTTCTCTGATCTTCTTACTCGTTTTAGAAGAGTCAAGAGATTGTGGCAATCAACTGCCAAATTTGATCTCTGATTTGATCTTAATTGGATTCGATCTGATTAGATCCGATCTCATCTGGAGATTTGATTGGTTAAAGGTTGACCATAGCAGACCAGCAGCGGCGATGCCCGCTTTGAAGTCACAGCGGAGCTAGAGACATCTTCTGGCGAAGTCCGAAAGAAACCCTTTGGCGGAGCTGGAAGTCCTCTGTGGCGAAGTTGCGAGTTAGCTTCTTGGCGAGGTTTTGAATGGCTTCGAGGCGAAGTCGAGTGATATTAGCCTCTCAGCGAGGCTATCCCTTTGGGCTCATGTAATGATAAGTGCTAGCATCTTAGACCTGCTGAGGTCTGTTTAGAAATAATCCGGGTTCACTGTCTGCTTGCTGGATCAGTGGAGTCCAAGTTGCTTCCTTGTCCCTCGGAGATGAGTGCAAACTGGTCTTCAACTCGTCTGTCACTTGTCTTTTGTAAATGTCAACAAGTTAGACATTGTTCGGACCAATAAGAATCTTGTCTTTTTTTTAAGTGTCAACACTAGTATACTGTTAAACTGAGTGCAGCAGCAAAGACATACTCTTTGTATTGGAAGAGAGGATGCGGCTCTCATTGATGTAGATGCGAATGTCGTGGTTGTCCTCTTTAGACGTGAACTTCAATGAAGACACCATCCTCATTTGATGTTAGGACGCGACTCTCATCTGGTCTTGAGACGTGACACTTGTGGTCTTTGAAATGTGAACCTCATGAAACGCTAAGATCTTCCTAGATGCTTCTGGACACTAATGTCGCATTAAATGTGTTTGAAATGCAAGTGTCACATTGGATGCATGTCTAGCTCAGATTCGACTCGAGATACATGCCACGAATCTCGGCTATTGAAGGGCCTATAAAAAGACCAGTGGTCTTTTCAACAGTCATCACTTGACTATCTTCAACATTCAGACCCGCATTTAAGGATAAAAAAGCTCTCGAGCTTTCAAAGAAACTCAAAAACTTTTAGCTTTTCTTCCAATTTTATTCAAAAGATTTCCAACATGCAAATGACCCCAAAAGGTAAGCATTATGCTGCGTTTTCAAGCTACTACCGCTGCACCAACCACAGCGGGTGGTTCTCCTTATCAGGAGGCCCCCATCTCTGGTGAGTGAAAATAACTTTTACCGTTACTGAGAACACGAAGAGGCTCTGCTTCTTAATGAAGTTCAAAACTTTTTTTGAAGTTGAACAATCGACGCGGGGCTCACAGGCCCGCGTTTGATTTGTAAACACGGCTTTCTTGTTGATGAACATAATACAGATTTGATAATTCTCACATTTCTATCTTGTTAACACGTGTTTGGTGAACTTCACATTTTGAGATTTCTGAACGATGGTTTCATTCCTTTTGAGACCCACGTCTGAGTCTCAACACTTAGAAAATTTTCTAAGTCTTCAAATGTGAAGTTCAGATACGAACTTCATATGAGCCTCGCATTTCATCTCACTGGACGCGAGTCTCATGTGTTGAGACCCGCGTCCGGGCTTCAACACTTGTAGTCTTTCACTACTTCAAGATATTAACGTTGTATTTTCTTATTTTTGTAGTGAGATATTTTTCTAATCCTCTGGAAAAGAGACGTCACTTTGGCCATGTGGGTGGACCGGACCTGAACATTATCTCCAGTCTTAGAAGGACTGTACCGGCATTCACCAGGAGAATCGGGAGCGACAAACCAAGTAGAGCCTGGCTAACTCGTTGACTTTACGGGAGCTCATCACAGACAAGCGATTTGAATTGAATGCTTGTACGTTTTTAAGGAAACCTGACTTTCTATTCAGAGATTTTGTTGACGAGGATGCAGAAGTGATGTACGATGATAGTTACAAATGGCTTCGTCGGCTCGGAGAGCAACACTTCTTTCTTCCAGACATGGAGAGTATGTTCTCCTTATCATCCATTCAATCGATGTCCCTCTATCGATATTGGAGTGGGAACTGACAAAATCGAGAGTTTCCCTCAGGCAGATCTCTCGTCATACAACAATCCCGATAGGGCACAACAAGAATATAGTTGGATTGCTATCGAGTTCATTAAAGGCAGAGTATCAGATAGGCGAGACTCCTTGATTGACAAAAATGACAGAGTTAAGAAAGTGTTTATTTAATATATGATGAACTCTGATTTTCTGCAATTTAACTGTAATAGCAATGGCTATACGAGTCGATCCTTAGGAAAAAATACGATGGAAGCGTTTCGGTATCTTTTTAAACACTAAATTGTTTAAATAGTTCTTCATTAAAAAAGGAAAAGAGTTTTATGTTAAGTATTAGAAGTAAAAAAATATGAAGATAGAATTTGATTTAGAAATTAAGGTTTTCAAAAGAATGAATACTGCTTACTAATCATCAACCACCACTAACTTACTAACCTATGCTCGAACATACTTCACTTTGGATCATAAAAGTTTTACCTTGGAGTTGCATTCAATTCAAATAAGATACATAAGATGAAAAAGCCTTATTTGAAATAATCACTAACTAAGACCTAACATTAGACTATTAAAGCCATCCAAGCATAGGAAAAAAAAAAGAACTATCAGAATTCAACATTAAACTATCAAGACAATTTAAGCATAGAATAAGAAAAATCATTGACTAGTATTAGAAAATAATAGATTAGTCACCGTCATGTGCCTTCAAAAATATTAGCCTATTCTAGGGTTTAAGCATACATATGATTCATTCGGTCATCTAACATAGAACTAGAAGTAGTGGTGGGTAGAGATTAATAAGCTATGAAATAAATTAACTATGCATGATGAAGATTAAAGAAAGCATGGTAAAAAGAAAAAGTTGCATGATCATAAAGAGAAAGCAAGTAAATAACAATAAAAGAGAAATTAGAAAGAAAAATAGAAGAACCTTATTATTGATATTGTCACCTTCAACTACAATGAGCCCCTCCTTCTGTACAAATTAAAACTTGAACTAAACCCTAAAAAATTACAAAAAAATTGGAAATAAACTAAAAAAATCCTAAGTTATAATCTCTAGAATAGATGTGAGACATCCCTCTACTACTACCTGTTGGCCCGAAGGCCCATCACTCTAGTTTTGATGATGATCAACTCATGTAGTTATGTTTACTAATG
This sequence comes from Agave tequilana, assembly GCA_038442645.1. Taxonomy (NCBI): domain Eukaryota; kingdom Viridiplantae; phylum Streptophyta; class Magnoliopsida; order Asparagales; family Asparagaceae; genus Agave; species Agave tequilana. The sequence continues at coordinate 5,406 of JAVJIF010020013.1, read as the reverse complement.
ATCTTGTATTTAATTAGTGACAGATTCATGATCAAGATCTTAGTAGGTGCATAGCTTCAACAAAGGATTTGAAGTCAAGTTTTGGAGCTAGCACGGTGTTTGGACCAAGTCAAGAAGGCTTCAAGTGAAGACTTCAAGAAGATGAAGACTTGTGTCTAGGTTTGTTTTAATAAGATTTTGTTTTAGTTAAAATGTAAAGGATAGAGTAGTTGGTGGATTGCTCAAGTTCATATACACACACACCACTCTTGATTAGTTTGTATTTAGAAAAGATTTTCAATTTTAGAAAATACATGTTTGGATTTTGGTTTTCAAGTTTACATATCTTTTATCCAAAATCATGTTTAGTGCTTAATGTCAAAAACATAGATATTTCACCATGTTTGTGTAGTGGATCATATCCATACACCCTATGCTTTCAAAGTTGTTTAAATATCTTGTTTTTGTATTTAGGAGATGTTTTGGAAAAGATAAGTTTTAGAAAAAACCATTTTTGGAAAATACTGTTTTCATTTGAGCCAATATTTCCAACTTACAAAAATAGTCCAAATCATTTATAACATGCCTTGATTTATGCAAGCATGTTTGTTTATCAAAGTATATTGGTAAAACTATTTTTGTAGATTTTTCAGTATTTTATGGGATTTTATTTCATTCAAAAAGACCAAGTTTCAAATCCCTTAGTTTTCTGATCTGGCTTCAGCCGTCGACCGGCGGTCGACCGACGTGCACAGACGTGCACGCCAGTTCTGGCAGGAGGGTTGGTCGACCATCCAGAGAGCTCTGCTCTCTGGAAAGGACCCGGCGGCCGGGCGTCTCGACCGTACAGAGAGACTTGCTCTCTGTATCCTGGATCGGTCAACTGACCGGTCGACCGATGGCACAAACGGTCTGAAATATGACCGTTGGCCGGTCGACCGACGGTCGACCGACAGGCCTGACAGACCCCAACGGCTAGTTTTCCAGACTCTATAAAATGGGGCATTTGGGGGCTGTTTTGATTAAGATTTTTGGAGACTTTTAGAGCCAGTTTTTCCTACTCTTTTCAGAGGTTTTTCTCCACAAAATTGAGAGCTAATACTTCCAATCAAAAGGGGAGTTTTATCAAGAGTGTTAAAAAGAGATTTTCTTGAGTTTTCCTCCACCATCTCTTTCCTTGTTTTCTCACACACCCACTTGAGCTATCCATTGCTATATCTACCTATAGGGTTTTGTTGTGAGAGGATTTTAGGTGATCAAGAGTTGTGATCACCAAGTACCTTCATTTGCTTTGAGGAGGTGGATGTGTGTGTTCGCATTGTTTCGGGTCCTAGTGGGGACTCGGTGTTTCGAGTTCAGGTGCGAACTCTTTGTTTGAGGTGCGGCCTCGGCGAGCTTGTGGGGCTTGCGGTGTGTACGGACTAGGGAGTCCGAGAGTTGTAGGTGTTGCGACACTGAGTGATCCGGTGGGATCGATTATAGTGAAAATCCTTCGTGTGTCGAAGGCGGGGATGTAGAGCAAGTGTGCTCGAACCTCGAAACAAATCCTTGTGTTTGCGATTGCTCACTCTCTCTCTTTGTCTCTTGTTTATATCTTGCATGCTTCTATTGTGTTTATCCTCACATGCATGATATACTTGTGTGCTCATATTGTTATACTTGATTGGGTTTGTTTGCTAACACTTGTATTTAACCAAGAGGGCCACGCGGCACCTCAACCCTTATCTAGGGGAATCTAGAGGAGTTAGTCCAGAGCCCTTCACGGAATTCGGCTACACTCTTGTGTTATACGTGGTGTTTAGTTTAAGAGTTTTAGTTTAGGTCATAATAGTTTTACTTCCGCATTTTTTAGCATTAAGTGACCATTAGATTAGCCATCACCTATTCACCCCCCCTCTAGGTGACTTTACACTACCTCTAGGGTGGTATTTATAAAAGAAGTAGATGGTAGAATTTCAGTCAAACTTATACACTCAACCGACAACAGTGGTTCCAACAGAAAGTCGCGAAAACACGGCTTTTGTCGCGTCGCGTTTCCACAACAATCTAGGGTGAATGGGACTACGTTTTGAGCTCTGCCTTCATCTCGTTTGTCCATCAGAAGATATTTCCTTAGAATCTTCATTTGAACTCTGGATTTTTTTAAAGATATCCTTTTTAGATAACTTGGAAAGCAAGTTATCTTCAAATCTGAGTTAAATTTAAATTCTCTCCCTTAATCTTTTACTTGGAGCTTAAGCAACCTGAATTTCAGTTGATTTTCTCCTTTATATCAATTTAGGATAGGGATTATCTCTAATCCTTATCTTCCTCTTGATTTCAAATTGTTTTAAATTTAAATCTGAATGTAGATAGGATAATTAGAAGCTTCCTTCATCTTTATCTTCCTATTTTGAATAACTACACACCATAAACGAAAAGTGGGTTAAATAGCAAAATTTAATTAAGAGTGATCAAAGGTTAAATGTACAAATATGATAATAAATATGCAAATTGGAATGTAATCACACCATGACACCTATCTTTTGATTGTCCTTGAGCAAAACTAAAAAAACTAAACTAATTATCCACTTTCGTAGGACTCACGATTGCGCTTAGCACGTGCAACATGCCGTTAAACCTCTATGTCACCTCTAGAGGATGAGTTTTGTCTCGTAAGAGTTTTCAGTGAATCGTACCACAAAATCTGGTGAAAGAAATAATAGATAAGAAAGACTAAGATAAAAAGAATAAGCAAAAATATGAATAAAAGAAAGAGAAGTTTTTATTTTTTTATTTCATAACAAGTAGTCACTAACAATAAATTCATAAGTTTCCAACAAGTTTAAGCATAATCAAATTCAATCATAAAATCAAGAAATCTAATCATTTTTCTTTAAAGATTTAAATTCAATATTTTCACACCAACTCTTCCTAAGTCTTTCAATCCTAGGCATTTTTGAGCAAGTAAAAATAATCTTAACTTGGAAATATTTGATTCAATTTCACCTTTTTTAAATTTATATTCAACTCCTTTTTTTTAAAAAGATTCGGAGTATCACCACTTCGTTGCCCTTTAAGCATTTTTTTATAACTCATCTAATTTTCTTTTGTATAAATATCAAGGCTTCTTGAGACCTAATATCTATATAATTGATTATTAGATATGCTAATACATATATATTTATATATTTTTCCTGAAACTTATCTATGTACCTTTCGCGTAAATACCAAGTCTTGCTTAGGCCAAAGCACCTAGCTAATCAATAATTAAATTTGTTTATTTTTCATATATATATATATATATATATATATATATTATTATATATATATATATATATATATATATATATATTATTATATATATATATCCTTTTTTACTATATATTCAAAACAGACTAAGCTATCATCCCAAGCATAAAACTTATGTGTATGTGTATATAAGATGCATAATCATGTTAAAATTTCACATGGTGTTTATTTTCAAATTTTTTACCTTAAGTTAAAAATATACAGTCTTTCAAATTGATCTACCACCAAAATTTCAAACTTTGTTGGATTCTTAATTCTTTAAAACTAGTTATACCTTTTTGCGAAATAATTTTTTTAAATGTAAAGAGAAAACTTATGTTAATAACTAAATTGTGTTAGCTATATTAGTGAAACCCTCTCCCACACCTATTTCATGTATTGTCCTCAATGTATGAATGTGTATATGAAAAAGAAGAAAGGGAAGAAAAAAATATTATCTCAAGGTGGTGGTTTCAGTGGTGGTCAGATTGGGCCTAACATTGCTGCACAATCTAAATAAGTTAGAGTTTCAAGGAACCCACCTTTGATGACCTCTTTCCTATATACATTTTTACTACCCCTAGATTGAATAGGATCATGTATGATTCTATCATAAAAATTATCCCGATTATATGATCAATCTTGGAATATCATCTCAGAGTCATAATAGTTTACACCTTGTCCAATAATGGAATGTGAATTGGTGAAACGGTTGATTTGAGCTCAAGAATAAAAGGAACAGGAACTAATACTGACTCAGAAATATGACTTAAATTAAGTTTAGGTTCAAGAGTCGGTTTTATCTCAATAGTTGGCTCCAAATCATAGCTCATTCATGATCCATCAATAGAATGTGACTATCCAAAATCGGTGGTTCAAGTTTAAGATCTATAGGTATAGGAATCAATGTCGGCTCGGTAATTAGGTCTAATTGGGTAAGGATACCGGAGTCAATATAGATTCAAAAATTGAAACTGAATCAAAAAGTTGGGGATCAGATTCACATTCACAATCAGTTCAATTTTCTTGAAGTGAAATCTTGCAATTTATCCAAGATTTAGGATTGGTTAAGTTCAAGCTAGTGTGTTGAAATTGAATCTTGATCAAAGTCTCCAAGACACCGTGATTTGTGGGTCTCATCTATGTGGCTAGAGTTCGGGGATGGTCAAACTTGACAAGGAAGAGTTTTCTCATTCCTATAACAGTTCTCAAATCTACTTAATTTTACTTCTAACCTATCAATATGCTGGATATAAGCTTCCATACTCTTGTCTAAGTCAGTAGGTTCTTCGTGTTGTGGTGGGACTTGGAAAATTGAGTATGGATCTTAAGGTTTGAAATTTTGTTGGGATCTAAGTCTTCCAGCTTTTTAAGTCATCGCTCGACCTCTTGCAAGGCTTTCATCCACTTTTTTCAGTCAATTGATTCTTCTATCAATTGTTCAGGAAAAAGGGTATATGAAGATGATTGTTGGAAAGGTGGTTGATAATATGGCACGGGGAAGTTGTATTCCCATTGACTTGGTGAAGAGTAGGGATGATTATTCCAATTCTGTTCATAATATTGAGATTAAGGCATATATTGTTTCGGATAAAACCAATTCGACACACTTGGTTGCTTAGAGTTATACCATGCCGGGTTAGTGAAATTCAAGTCAAAAGAGGTCGGGGTGAAATATGATTTACATTTTCATGGGAAAATTATAATTATAATCCATATCACACAAAAGTAAATCAAAACAAACAAAAGAAAAAAATCTATCCTATATTAGAGTAAACCTAGACCTAGACGACTCCTAACTGGTTAGACTATCCATAGGAGGTATATTGTAGCAATCTAATAACAAGTTATCGGCAGGTAGGTGGCAAAAGAGCAGTGAGAGGTATCCGTGCTAGAACAACATGCCTATTATGCCAAACTACTGTTTTTTGAGGTTTCTCCTCTTAATCGCCTATCTAGTCACTGATTTGACAAGAGTAAAACTCTAACAACTTCCTCCTTAGGTCAATCTCCTATTGACTCTGAAATGTCCTTAGGGCCAATGTCTACTCAATTTTAATTAGGCTTGGGTTATTGAGTAAAAGATAGTTTGTGGGCTAAGGAAAGCTAAGGAAAGGTAGTGACTTCTCACCTTATCTTGCATATGGGTTTTGCCCT
>JAVJIF010020012.1:0-69817 GCA_038442645.1 Agave tequilana | reverse complement strand
AAACCTCGTTAAATACTGTGTTGATTGCTTTCTCTCCATTATTCTCTGTTCTTGTCGTGTTGGGTACATCTCCGGCTGCATCAGTCTCCGTTTGGTGGATCCTCAGAGAGGTTGTTGCCAAGGGGTGCGCGCAAAAGTGTTAACAGTAGAGCTCAAGAGCGACGAGCTCTAAGGGGGAGCATGGTCAAGTGCGAGGATAGCTGGAACTGCCAGCTCGAGAACACACTTACACTGCAGGATTGGTATCCTTTTCTCTTCTTCTTTGATTGTGTAAAGATTAGCGTTTTCTTTCTGATTTATTATTTTTTTTTCAATATTCACATTTTATTAGGGCTCAAAAAAGGAAAGAAATTAAAGTATTTTTCTGGAACCTGCATCTTTTTTTCTTCTCTCTGATCGATTTTGAAATAGGCTCAAAGTAAGAAATCTTCATTTTCGAGACCAAAGGGATTCCCATAAATTTCTTGTGTTGTATTCATAATTACTGAATTACTCCAGGAGAGGGCCGACGGAGGATTGGTCTGACAGAGGACGACGACACTTTGAATCGTTGTGAAGTGGGAAAGATAGAGGTGAGAGAGAGAGCTATGAGAAAGGAGATGAGGATATTTTGAGGTTCTGAAAAAATTTAAGTTTAGAGAGGATAATAATATTATTGAAGTGGAGGAGGTGCTTTTATTAATTTTTTGAGTGCGTTAGTCTGGTGAATGCCTTTATCACTTTTTTGGGTGCCAATATCCACTCCTCGCGAAGTAGTGATCTGTGTCCTACCAATTTGAATGTGTGTTGATAATATTTATTTGTGCCAATTTCCGTGCCCCCCCAAAAGCTATAGTTTTCAACAAAACAAGTCAATAAACCAACACTCACTCCTCGAGTTCGCCCAACATTTACTCCTCGAGGCTCGAACTGCGCTTGAAAGTGACGACCGCCAGAACGGCCGCAGTGCATCGGGACTCGGCCGGACACACGGGCTTGGTCGTAATGTCCCCCCTCTTTTTCTCTTTGTTCTTTCATTATGTTAAAGATCCCTAGATTAATGCTGTGACCCACATTCAACGCCCAAAACCTAAACCTAGCTGAAATTACAAGGCAGCAAACCACCACCGCCGCCGCCGCTGCAGCCACTTATGAGGAACGGTTACACTGAGGCGATAATGATTTGCCTGCGACCTCTCAACAGTGAGGGGTTAAAGTTTTGGCTGATTTCTTTGTTCAAAATACCTTTTCTCTTCTTCTTTCTCGTCCTCGGCCTCGTTGTCTTCATCTTCATCTTTATCATCATCATCTTCTTATTATTATAATTCTAGCGCGATGGCGAGGCGACTTTTGTTGCAGCCATCCAGCACTAGAAAGAATTGTGGTCAACAGCCTTGTTTCATAAAAGGACAAATCTGAGCTTTCTCTAATTCTATGCGCAAAATATTGAATAAGGGCATCGGGAATAAAAATAAATCAATTTCAAAATTTGGGTATGGAATTATTTTCCACATCATTATTCTACTGGAATGGCGAGGCAACTTTTGTTGCAGCCATCCGACATTGGAAAAATTGTGCGATTTGACTGCCTATTGTTGCAAAAATGTCTGATGAAAGGGCAAATCTGAGCCTCCTCTAATCCTTTTCTATCATATAAGAGGGCTTTTGCACAAAAATGTACTTCTAAGTAACTACCCCATAGATCCTATATCTATCTATAAAAGAAGAAAAGGCAATTTTTGGGGGAAAAAAAATACAAAATTTAAAAATAATTCAAAAACCGACTTCTCTCAAAATCGACTTCTGACATGCCATGTCGGCGGCGGGGCTTCACCCCGCCAGTGTGGCGGCTGCGCTGGCAGAGATCGGTTTTTGTTCTTCCGGGGTTGTCATCCCCATGCGAACAAATTTTTTTTTTTTAAAGTTTTTTGGTTTTTCGGGGTTGGCAACCCCGGACAAAGAACGAGAGTTATTTTTTTCAGCCAAGTGAGCTTGGTCCGTGGTTGCCAACTCCGGACCAAGTATAAAATTAACTCATAATTTGAAAATAAATAGGGTGAAAAGTAAGTTGTTGTTATTAGGTCATTGTAGTAGAGTTGTGTGTATTCCCGCCTGTCACGTGGGTGACCCGGGTTCGATCCCGGGCAACGATGATTTTGATAAACTAGACACAAGTTATATAAATGCAACACATTTACAAGTAATAGAGTCATAAAACTCTTCATTCAAAACTAATTTTTTTTGTTTAACTTTGTAGTCTTGGTTACATTTAGGATATGCTTCCGATAAGTCTATGATACGTTGCAATATTTGGATTGGTTAGAAGAGTACCCGGCATGTATCGGTTGAATATTGGCCAAGTATTGAAGTGTTCAAGTATCGTTAAAGTATCCAACACGGGTACGTCTCCTTCGACGAACTATCGGTGCTACATATGTATTGGTAAAGTGGTCCTACTGTGTCTCATTAGATAGCTATTTAAAGAGATTGCCTAAAAAATCCCCATAGACCACCTTTAAGGTGATCCACTCCTTCCTTTTTGATCTAAATGTCATAAAATGATTGTGTATAAAATTTTATGCACATTTAAAACTTTTTAAGTATACATCAAACACTTACAAAATGAACACAATTTTCCAGTAATAGAACAAGTGACATAGCTTAATCACAGTGAAAAGATATCCAAATTACATGATTTTTTTTTTACACACAATCATCTTATAACATGTAGATCAATATGAAAAAAGCCAATCATTCTTAAAGTTGTGTTTGGCAGTGGAGTTAGGAGTTAGGATTTATTATCTTGAAGAAGAGAAATAAGGAGTAGGAATTAACTTTTTGGTGGGTTGGTTGGAATTAGATTTAGCTAGAGTTAGGGGCTGAGATAGAGAGAGGCTAATTATTTTTGGTGGAATTAGCAATTCTTGGTTTTGGAGAATCGGGTGGATTTCAAGGTAATTTTGAGGGTGGTTTGGGGCTAAATCCATTTTTGTCATGACTTACTCTTACCAAAATTTAGTCATTTGGCAAGAGTTAGCTGTTCTTGAGCTAATTCCACTTGCCAAACAAGGCGAAAGGTTGTTCATGGTGAGATTTTGGGTCATCTCTGAGATAACTATCTAAGGGGACACACTAGGAGCAGTTTATCCAATATACGTGCGCGCGCGCGAGCGTGCACGTGCGTGTCATATTAAAATCTAAATATAATGGATGTATTGGAGATTGCAATGTATCTCGAGATTCATGATGCAAAAAAGCCTTACCATTAACTGATATGGCAAGGTGCCCATGGAAGAGGCATCACTCCAAATCATAACTGATTTGGCAGGGTAGCAAAATCCTTGCAGCCATCATTTTGAATGGGAATTGATGGAGGAATAAACTCACATTTCATTTGCTGATCGAATGAAAAATCGATCACCTGTTTGTTGGTATTGAACATCTTATTTTCTACTTATATACTGGCTGCAACTTTTTATTGTAGTGCTGAGGGATAGGTTTTTGTCGGACCAATAGAAGATAAAACTCGAATGCAACCAACTAATTTTTTTTTGGTGTCAGTATCCGGTTAAATATTTACAGGCATCATTCTTTAACTGTCAAGTGTGGAGGTAGTTATTCAACTGAAATTGCGCTAAATGCTGAATGGTGAGAAAGGCCAAGCATTTGATGACCCAAGAGTGCGCTTGTCTGCTATGCTTATGTTATTAACTTGACATTTTAGTAGATGAAATCTAGATTACGATTATCTATGGCAAGAACAGTCATGGCTGATGGAAGGGCAGATCTGAGCCTTCTCTCTTTTATGGTACCTGGCATAGTCACAAATCAGCATTTGGGATAATTTGGCAAGGGTAAAGAATTCGGAGTTTGAACAATATCTAGGAAATTCAAAAATTATTCGGCAATAGTTCAAATGCTATATAAGGAAATTAAAGGGTATATAAGAAGCCTATGAGCCTGTCCAACGAAGAAAACAAGTACTATTTCTATCTCATGATCCTATTACTATTCTATTGCAATGGCAAAGCAACTTTGGAGGTCTCCTTTTCTCTCTGCAACTGTTGCATCCATTCACATCAGAGACATTGTCCTAAACCGCCGATTGTTGCAATAAATACCACATTCCCTTGCCACAATTTTTTATGATGAAAAGGCAAATCTGAGCCTCCTATACTTTGTTACCAATTTCTGCTGGTAGTTGATGATTCGTTTGTGACAATGCAACTCCTCTCCTCCTCTGAAAAGAATACAACTTCTTTCCTAAAGTCTATGCTTGTCTTATTTAGGATCACATGTTCAGTTATTCTTTTTCTTTCTTTTTCTGTATTGTGGATCTGATGAGTAGGTTGTGATGCCTTCGGTTTAAACAAGGCTGCAAACTTTTTGGTAATATGGAAACTTGAGTGCAATAAACTACTTGCCTTGGTATCAGGTAGACTTAATACCTTAAGTCCCTTGTTTATTTTTTTACTTTCAATGCCGAGGATAGAAGGTTGCTAATCCAAATGAGGGTTGAATGAGGAATGAGGTCATCTTGTTGACTCAGAATTGTAGTAACAGCTAATATAGTAATAGTTGTTTTTCGTGTACCAAGTTAATGATATCATCTTTTTTATTAGTACCATGAAATTTGGTTAACTACCATGAAATTGTCAACAATTATGCATAGAACTATTATGAACTTGCTTTATTATGTTTAACTACCATTATTTTTCTTCTAAACAACTTACTAATACATTTAGCTATCCATTCTGTGCCTACTTTTGGTCAACAAGAAATAAATTGCAGAATCATTTGTTTTCCCTACTCCAAGCAGATAATGGCTTGAGAAGAAATTCTTCAAGTCCAAGAGTCAAGTCGAGGCGAGTCAAGTTGAGCCACACGCTATGTAGCACGGGCACTCCTACTATGGACTTGTGTCATGTCCAAAACGTATCCGACGCGCGTGTCGGACAAATGTATCGTGTGTATTTTAAGAATTTTTTCATGTGTCCACGTGTTGTGTCCATTTCAATGTTGACATCTCCGTGCAAAATAGGTCACAAGAGTGAGGTGCTAACTAAACAATTTACATTAGTATATTAGCGGAAAATATCTTCATATTTTCTACCATTATAAGTTCAATGAGGTAATGATGATTTGCCTGCGATCAATTAGTAATGAGGGGTTAGGTTTTTGGTGATTTCTTTGTTCTAATTGTTTCTTCTTCTTCTCTCTTCTTCTTGTTCTTGTTCTTCTTCTTCTTCTTGCTATTGTTGTAATTCCACTGCAATGGAGACAACTTTGGAGGTCTGATGCTCTGTGGACAGCTGTTGCAGCCATTTGCACTGGGAAACTTGTGTTTAACACAGTTGCTACAAATGGGCTACTATGTAACTACTGGGTGACTGATCTGGGCGAAGGATGACAAAAACCTTAAACTTACCACATTCGCTCATCATATTTTATGATGAAATGGCAAATCTGAACCTCTTTTATTTTGTGGTACCTGGTGCTAGTAATTTATAATTCTTTTGTCATAATTCTCCTCCTCTCCTAAATCGACGCCTACTGTTTCTTATTTATCTGTTCACTTGTCTTTTGGGTCTGATGAATAAAGTCTGATGTGTTAGGTTTGAAGTAGTGCTGGAAACTGTTTGGGAATGTAGAAACTTGAAATGAAATAAGATAATTGCTTTTAGAGTCAATATCAAATAAACTTTCAGGCCCATTTTACTTTTTTTTATTCTTTTATGCCAAAGTTTGGAGCAGTGTTTTAAAAAACCCGTTTTATAACCCGTTATAACTCTTTATATAACATAACGCTGACCAATCGTTATGTAACAGGTCTAAAAAACGCAATGTTTGATAACTGTGGTTATTTTGCTCGTAACTTACGTTACGTTACGTTATTAATGTAACGCACTGAAACCTACGTTACGGTATTGACTTTTTATAATCTCATATTCTCTCGGTCTAGGGTAAAAAAAATCCCCCAAATTCGCTCGCTTGCTCGTCCTCTCTGCAACATTGTCGTCGTGTCCTCGTCGGCGTCGAGAAGAAGACATACCTCTGATCGACAGCAAAAGAAAAAGACCTACCTCTGAGGGATATCCGTCGTAGTGGTTCTCGTTGGTGTCGTCTCCAAGCGGTGGTTCTCCATCTCCAAGCACAGGTAAGCTCTTTCTCCCCCAATCTCTCTCCCCCAATCTCTCTCTGCTTTCTCGCCCCGATAACCCTCTCTGAAATCAGGAGAGAGAGCAGAGAGATCGGGAGGGGAGAGAAAGCAGAGAGAGATCGGGAAGGGGAGAGAGCAGAGAGAGATCGGAGAGAGAGCAGAGAGATCGGGAGGGGGAGAGAAAGCAGAGAGAGATCGGGAAGGGGAGAGAGCAGAGAGAGATCGGAGAGAGAGCAGAGAGATCATGGATAAATATCGGAGAGAGTGAAGGACAAGGAGGGTTTAATTGAATAGCATATTGTAGATTGAATTATGAATTATAATGAATAACATAATTAAAAATTATAAATTATGATTGAATCATGAATTGTTGTAGATTAAATTATGCGTCTGTGTAGATTGAATAGCCTGATTAAAAATTATGAAATATAATGAAATATGTGAATCATATTGTTATTTGTGTAGATGAAATTATGAATTATAACTTGTGAATGTGAAAAATTATTCTGATACTTGCTAAAAATTGTTGTGAGACTTGCTAATGTTTTGATATTTTTTTAGATTTTTTTAAATTATTTTCTTATTTATAAAAAATCTTAAATATAGTATATATATTTATTTTTATTAATTAAATATTAAATCGCGTAACCTACGTTATGCGTTACGTTATAACCTATATTAACATAACAGAAAAAAAACGTTATCATTACGTTATCGTTATTTTAAACATTGGTTTGGAGGTTTCTAATTCGATGGAGATGGATGGAGGTTTCTAATTCGATTGAGATGGTCCTTAAGAGCTGAATGCGGAGAAAGTTATATAGTCTCAGAATTGGAATACTAGTCTCTCTCTCTCTCTCTCTCGTAGTAGTAGTAGTAGTAGTAGTAGTTTTTTTTTCATGTGCAAAATTTATAAGATTAACTTCTTGCTGGCCTTTTGCTGGTGCAATTTAGATAGCAATTGACTGTTGCAGGAAATTTCATGCATATTGAAAGGAAGATCTGAGCATCTTATGTTTATGGTGACCGCTTCTAATTAGTGACACTATATGCTCAAGCATCTTCTCTCCTATATTCATGTTTATCATATCTTAGTTTGGTTCATGACTTTCTTTTGCTAGTAATACTTGTCTCATTTCATTCACCTCCCTTCAAAATTTTAAGAATACTATAAATTTCTAAATGTTATTTTCACGAGTTTTGCTAATGCGATGTGAGGCTAAATTTCAAGAAACTACCATAAAATTTCAGCACTTATTTTGCGTGACTGCCAATTTGTCTCTTCTTTAAAATAACTTATTATTAGTTTTTCTGTACATTTTGATATCCCACCTGATGAGGACATCATGCCGCTCAGGGGCAGATTCGATCGAGTATACTTCAGGAAGCGACGCACTGGTGTTCTTTGGCTTTAGATTAGATTTGTTTCAGCTTTATTTGTAGTAGATGTTTTAACTTTATTTGTGTTCTTTTGTGGACGTTTAGTACCACATCGGTTATTTCCCAGTAGTCCTCTTTTGTAAAGCCTATATAAAGCCCTCTAGACTATTGTATTGGATTATTGAATGATTAAAATTTCCTCAAATTATCTGACTTAATTCTTGAGTCTTTTTTGCTCTTGAGTTTTGGGGTGAGAAGCCCGTGTAAGGGGTGGAAACCCAAAATCTTATCTTGTCTCAATTTTAAATTTTGGTTACGATTTGAAGGTGATTGCGATCCAGGTTGGTTTTACATCACCACCCCATACTGTGAGCAATTAATGCTCTAATCTGTGGGAAGGTGTGGCTGATTGCTGCACACTCCCTTCAGAATTTTGAGAGTACACTCTGAATTTCCAAATGTTATTTTCACGGGTTTTGCTAATGCAATGTGAGGCTAAATTACAAGAAACTACCATAAAATTTCAGCACTTATTTTGCTTGACTGCCAATTTGCCTCTTCTTTCAAGCAACTTGTTATTAGTTTGGCCGTATAAATTACAAGAAACTACCATAAAATTTTAGCACTTATTTTGCTTGACTGCCAATTTGCCTCTTCTTTCAAACAAGTTGTTATTAGTTTGGCCGTACTTTTTGGTATCTCACCTCACACTGTGAGCAAAAATTCTCTAATAGGGTCTGTGGGAGGGTGTGGCTGTTTGCTACACTCACACACCCAAGCTACTGGGTTGCTACCCTCATAGTAAACCCTCTAACTTCTATAGAATCTAAAGACTTCATAAAGGAAGCAAGTTTGACTGTACGAGCAAATTCTGGAGTCGCTTTTGCTTGCTATCTATATTATTTGTCAATGCATATACAAGAAATTGCTTCCATTGATATAGATAGTGATCATCTATGTAGCACGGACACGGACATGTGACACGATAAAATTAAAAAAAGGATACAGGGACACGACAAGCAATATTCTATTATTATTATTATTATTATTATTATTATATATAGATAAATTTCCTCGACATGTTTCTTATTTTTTGATTTTCTCTCATACTTCTAATGAGATACATTATCTTCAACGTTTTCAATGGTACTTTTTGAAGCAGACATTTCTACACAATTCTACCTATATGAGTAAAATAATGAATAATCAACTTTGTCTAAAAAATCAAACATGAATAATTAATTTTATTAAGGTAAGATGGAAAACAAAATAAAATCTAAATAATTTACATCTATAGCTTCTATAAAGTAACAAATAAAAAAAAATAAATCTAACTAATATCTCACTTAACTAATATCTCACCTAGTTCATGATGTGTGTAAATTCTGCTAATATATTTGCTTATGTCAGAACGATATTTTTTCATGTTTATTTAAGTGACATGGGACTTTTAAATATTTAATACATGATCTTTAAATTTTATTTAATGCCGGCACGGTGTTGGACACGATGCTGACATGTGATTTTCTGATTGTTTAAAATCCAACACGGCATCGGAGTGTCCGATATGTGTCGGGCAAGTGTCGGTGTCCGACAGGGACACGACACTCACTTTGAAGTATCCGTGCTTCATAGGTGATCATAGCATACAAAGTAAGAGTCTCGTGGGCATATTTTCACTAGATTTCTGCATGCACTACATGATGTAAAACCACCTGGATCGCAATCACCTTCAAATCACAACCAAAATTTAAATTGCGAACAAGATAAGATTTGGGTTTCCACCCCTTGCACGGGCTTCTCACCCTAAACTCGAGAGCAGCAGAACTCAAGAATTTAACAAATAATTTGAGGAAAAGTTTTAATCATTCATTAGTTCCCAATACAATAGTTTAGGGGGCCTTATATAGGCTTCACAAAAAAAGGACTACTGGGAAATAACCGATGTGGTACTAAACGCCCACAAAGGAACACAAATAAAGCTAAAACACCTAATCAAATAAAGCTGAAACAAAATACTATAGGAAATAACCGATGTGGTACTAAACGCCCACAAAGGAACACAAATAAAGCTAAAACACCTAATCAAATAAAGCTGAAACAAAATACTAAATCCCATGAATAAGCTAAGGCAGGGAAAGATAAAGAACTACGTGATGTCCTCATCAATTCCCTCGGGGTGGGAGGAACTCGACCCTGTCGAATGAGGACTCTCCTCACGAAGCATCTCAATCGGGCCAAGGTGGTGGTCGTGGCAGCAGCATGAGTACATCATGTCGAGACCATGGTGGCGGAGGAGGAGCTGGTCTCCCTGACCGATCGGTTGTGGAAGATAGTAGCACGATCAAGGCACCGAGAGTAGAGCGAGGCGCATCATCCTGGCTGAAGACGGAGCTGATACCAGGATCCCACGGGCTATCCAACTCGTAAGCAATGTACGCAATCCTCTTCAGAGTCATTTCGAAATCTTTACGCCAAGCGTGTAACTTTCTCGTGGCCTCAGAGTGACTCGTAACCATCACCCTATTATCAACTGTAAATTCCTGCAAAATACTATATGGGTATGCAGCAAATTCGTAGGTTTTATTGCAAATTGCTATCAGCCTAGTGATATCATCAATATGTGCAACAGACAGATGCAATGCATTAGGTATTCTAAGCATAACTCCTAACGATGAGAGAATGAGAGATATGATATGCCTAGAAGGACACACCTAACGAGGGAGGTACAGAGGACTCGGACACAAACTCTAAACAACCCGAAAAAAAAGTATTAGAAACTCTCTGCTGGACCTTGGCAAGAAATTCAGGTGACTCCCTAAAAGATGAATTGATAGGAATCACCATAAAAATAGGTTCAACACAAGGATACTCGAATGGCTGATTAGGCACAGTGGGTATATTAGGCTCAACTGTTTCGTCCACGTCATCATTGGCACTATCAGAAGACATGTGAATTTCATCAATAACCTGTGTGACAGGATCAACGTCTATGTCTTCAATTATATTAACAGTTTTAGAAGAAACTTGGTCTTCCTTAACAGTCTTCGAATCGTCAACTTCATCAGTGGGTAAAGTTCTAACATGTTGACTTTCCGAGGGGCATTGATAGTTATAATGTCCATAGCCCTTACATTTAGAACATTTGACCTTGGCATTGACCAGCGTCTTGAAAGTCAAGTCCAATCTTAAGGCCACATCAAAGGCATCTTCAACGGTTAGAGTCTCAGAAGGGTGCTCTCTCACTTCACTGCGATGGGTTAAGTCCTTAAATATGGTAATGTACTCATGAACGGACATATGACCCTGATGGAGATTGTGTAACTGGTCTAAGTGGGAGTCCCTATCATGGTGATTAGTCATGATGACTCAAGCAAGCAAGCAGATGCAATGGAGAGCCCTAAAGTCAGTTAAACTAAATGTATGCACTAAACAAAAAATTCCCTAAAGTTTAAGCTTTAAATGTAAATAAAAATGCATTCCTAAAATGATGTAAAGATGCAACCACTAGATCGAAGCAAATAGCATTTCTACCAACAAATTATAGCGATCCATATAGTAATTGCAAGTAATCAACAGTTAACGAATTAGGTCAAGTTGTGATATCACCTGAGGTGGAGTCGTTCACGCCTGGGAAGGCGACCGTAGCTCAAACCTGAATGAGACTGCTGTAGGCGCGTAGTACTAGTCGTCACGAATCCACTGCCTCGAAAACGGGTCAATTCGGACTTGAAACGAGTCCTGAACGACCTCTGGAAGATATGCTGCGATTCTGGACTGAGTCAGGAGAACTGGATCTGGACTGAGTCAACTCAGTGAGTTAACCCGGTTGCTGATGTCAGCAGTGACGTCACCGAAATGGATCGGGTTGGGTTCAGGTTATAATCACTCAACCCGTCTAAATCCGGACCCGCAACCCGCTATGACTTTTCTTAAAAACCCAAACGGGTTTAAAATGGGCCGGGTTGGGTTTGGATCCGGCCCAACCAACTTACGGTTGAATCCCAAACTCACTTAAGAGTTTGGGTTTGGTTTTTAAGGCCAAAACCAACACCCGATCCCTCAGACTTTCCTTCACCGTTCTCGGGCGCGGCTAGGGCAGACTTCCCTCCTCCGTTCTCGGGCGCGGCTAGGGCAAAGATGGAGCGGGAACTGCGACGACGGCGGCGACTCTGATCAAGGGCGGATGGCGGTGGCGATGGCGGTGATCTTGGTGGAGCTCGGGTGGGATCGTCGGAGGAGATGGCGGCGACTGAGGAGCAGTGGTGATGATCGGTCGGATCTTGGTGGAGCTCGACTGAGGAGGTCTGCGGAGCGAAGTCATCTGAGATCTCGAGTGATCGATCTAGAGGGTGGAGGCAGCGACGGTGGTGGTGTTGATGTGGACCAGAGGCAGCGGTGGTGACCTGGGTCGGGGAGCTCCGGCGAGCTCGATCTCCTCTTTTTCTTCTCTATTCGCTGTCGGCTAGGGCAAGGGGAAGCAGCGGCGGCGGCGACGGTGATGATGACGTAGCCGGGCAGAGGTCTGGATGAGGACGGCGACGGCGACGGCTCAGTGAGGTCGCAGCGGCGAGGGGATCTGACGAAGGCGGTGGTGATGGTTGATCCGGGTGGCTGATCGAGGCAGATCTGTGGGCGACGGGCCTCGACCAGCGTAAGGGCTCGGACGGATCTTCAATAGCGGTGCCGGCGGAGATCTCTCAACGACTGGAGCGGCGGAGATCTCTCAACGACTGGAGCGGCGGAGATCTCTCAACAGCGGCAGAGATCTTCAAGTGAGGATGGCGGCGAAAGGCGTGGCTGTCGGCGGCGGTGGAGATCTCCTCAGATCTGCGCGGCGAAGGCGATGATCGTGGCGATGGCACGGCGGGATCCCGTGAGCGGTGGGTTCGACGAAGCTTCAAAAAGGGGGCGGCGAGTCGTGGATGGCCTCGGCGATGGCAGAGGTAGTTGCGGAGGCTTCGCCGACGTCGGTGGCGGAAGGCTTCGGGCGATCGTTGTTGTCTGGATCTGGTCGCTGTCAAGACGAGGAAGGAGCTGAGGTTGGAGGTGGCAGCGGTGAGGTCTGTCGGCAGTGATGAGGACGGTGGGCTGTTGCCGTCGGATTTGAAGGGAAGGAGACGGCGACGCTGACGGCAGCTGCTGCGGGATTTTGGGAAGATGAACAGTGCGGACTGGAATTTTTTTTGGGATTTTCGATGATGATTTTTTTTTTGAAACAGTGTAATCTTTTTTTTTTTTTGACTGGATCTGGAATATAGATCTAGGGTTTGGAGACTGGAAAAAATTTTGGGAAAAGGAAAAATTTGAAGGGGATTGAAAACCGGTGCTCTGATACCAAAAATGATGTAAAACCACCTGGATCGCAATCACCTTCAAATCACAACCAAAATTTAAATTGCGAACAAGATAAGATTTGGGTTTCCACCCTTGCACGGGCTTCTCACCCTAAACTCGAGAGCAGCAGAACTCAAGAATTTAACAAATAATTTGAGGAAAAGTTTTAATCATTCATTAGTTTCCAATACAATAGTTTAGGGGGCCTTATATAGGCTTCACAAAAAAAGGACTACTGGAAATAACCGATGTGGTACTAAACGCCCACAAAGGAACACAAATAAAGCTAAAACACCTAATCAAATAAAGCTGAAACAAATACTATGGGAAATAACCGATGTGGTACTAAACGCCCACAAAAGAACACAAATAAAGCTAAAACACCTAATCAAATAAAGCTGAAACAAAATACTAAATCCCATGAATAAGCTAAGGCAGGGAAAGATAAAGAACTGCGTGATGTCCTCATCACTACAATCAGTTAGTTATTGAGAATGGTAATCTATATGAGTTCAACCTAGCAGCATAGAAAATCACTAGCTCCTATCTTCATAACTTCATGTACATCCCTTTATATATGCATCTTAGTGGGGTATTGGCGATAACTCTATATTACTTACAAAGGTAAATTACATCCTCAGTTAAGCTAAAGATAAACATTTGCAGTTAAGCTAAAGGGTAAAAGGACATAAATGAGATTCAGCTTTGTTTTAATAAATTCGTTTAATTCCTATACACCTCTTGAAAGTTGAAGCATACTCGTGCTGACCTTGTCTCTAAGTCTTCCAAATGTATCCAAAGGCAGTGGCTAGGTGAAAAATATCAGCAATTTGATCCATGGAACTGGTACTCAAGAACCATTGACAACTACTTAGCACAGTGTCTGAGAAACAAATGTTGTGTCAATGTGCTTGCTTCTATCATGGTGCACTTGATTCTTCACAAGCTTTATAGCTTATTTGCCACACCTGCTGTCTTGGGGTTTTTTTTTTTTTTTTTTGGGATAGTCCAACTTTTTCAAGATATTTGTTAGCGATATTGCTTGACAAATAGGATGATTCCCCTATGTACTTAGCCTTGCATGTAGACAGGGTCACAACTCCTTGCTTCTTTGAAATAAAAAGAAATACTGTACCAAAGTAGAAAATATATCCAGTAGTACTCTTCCTTTCATTTTAATCTGCTCTCCATCATTATCGGAGTAGCTCATTACCTTTGCACCTCCACCATAAGCAGAAAAGAGACCAAAGTTCATAGTGCCTCTGATAATATACATGAGGATTGTTATTGTTGCAAGCCATCAAAAGCCACCAAGACTATTTTGCCATCTCCATCCATCTGTTTACAAGTCCAACAATATAGATGATCTGGTCATGTGATCCTTAGGCACCTCAAGCTTCTGACCAAGCTCTTGTATTGAGTAGTCTCAACAACTGTTCCGTCTCCTTTTCTGGGATAGTTTTAGGCCTATTATGGTTGGATTCTTGCAGGGTTGCGAAGGTTCATCTTGGGTTTCTCTTCAATTATCCTTTCCATGCTTATTACAAGGAATGCTCTAATATGACTGTAGAAGGTGGTGTACGGTTGCCAACTCCAACGTACCAAAATACTGGGTTGCAATTCCTGACGAGTACCGTGCAGTCCAACTAACTTGGAGGTTACAACCTTCAAAATGTTAAAAGTAAATGTACCTTATCTTTCTGAAAAACTTTGTTATTTCCATGCTTGCATAATTCATTTGCTTGCTTTATGTATTCATGTGCCTCTTGTTGGATAGTCATCTTAGATGAGGTATCTTACATGGGAATTAATGATGGGGGTGACAATACAATCTTAGCAACCTAAGATCAATCACATCAACAACATAAGATGGACAACCAAGAATGAAAGCAAGATGTAGTTTTGCTAAACCTGGCCTATTCCATGAAGCACAATCTATAGTACAGGAAACCAAGATTACAAAAAAAATGCCCTTTCCTGCAATCTTACTTGAGAAGTCCAGGGCATCAATTTAATTTTTATGTCTCTACCATGATTTAGAATCTCTATATGAGTATCAGTAACATTCGATTGTTTTTAGTATCAATATCATCAATATCGGCCATATCAACTATATCAGCCATATCACAATCTCACCCGATATCAAATTTCCTTCTTTGAATCCAAATCAAATTTGATTTTTTCTTGAATATTACAATATATTTGCATTTGGTTTGATTTAATGTGTGAATAGTTTGAGAATTATTTGATTATTTAATTAAGGGGATTTGTCCATTTGATCAAAGACTTCTATCACATTGGTAGTTCCAATTGTAATTGAGTACTATTTATATCTAGGTATGACATATAAAATCCATAATATGAATATTTGATTAAAAAAATTGATTTAGGAAGTATTTGTCTCATTTTTTTAATTTTCTCATGTTTAAAAGCTCAATGAAGATCATCATTGTAGAACTTTTACATGTAGTATTATCAAACTTCACAGGGTAAAATGTATATTACTAAATATATATTCAATAGTAATTAAAATTAACTATTAATTAAGAAATATGAGGAATTAGAATGTACAACTTAATCCACACATTTCTATGTGTAGTACATTAAACAATAAGGGGTTAAATACATATATGCCAAATGAATAGTTCGATAAATAAACAAATCGATTATCTAAGTCTTCTTAATTCGATTTGTTTAGTTCAAAATACTAAAAAATAGTTATTTGTGCTTAATGATCACCCAAACAAATTTGATCAAATCCTTAGATGAATAATTAGCAAATTATTTGTTAAGTATTCGATCAACTTCCACCCCTAATTGAAAACAAATTTGGACTGCAAAAGTTTGGAGGCGGTGGGGGGTTCTGGATCCTTTTTGTTAGTCGCTTGGGCAATACTTTATCCTCTATCACAATGCATACTGTCTTTATTTTGCTACAACATTTTTAAACAATGTTTGAAAAACATCATCTCGGGCCCATCTATTTCATCAGGGAATCTGTAGTGTACTCATTGATAATCCACTCTTTCACTGTATATGTAAGTTTGCTTAGCTGTTAAGTATGTTTGAATTCTTTAACAACTTGTACCTATATGAATTCTTCAGCTTTTCTTTTTGGTTTTCTGTTTTCATAATTGACTAGAAAATTTACCTATAATATGTATTCTTTAGTTCCCCCTTCTCTCTCTCTCTCTCTCTCTCTCTCTCTCGGGGTGTGTGTTTTGTTTTGTTTTGACCTGCTTTTAAGTTGTCATTAGCTTATAATTTAATCTGTTTCATTTTGCTCCCACCAAAAAGAAAAAAAAGAATGGAGCATACCACCTTTTGTTATTAAAGAGAGACTATAATGCCCCCCCCCCCCCCCCCCCCCCCCACACACACACACACACACACACACAAACACCCCAACCCCAAAAAAAAAAAAAAAAACCAGAAAAAAAAAAGAAAAAAAGAATGGAGTCTGCCACCTTTTCATTAAATAGAGAATAATGAAGCTACAAGTGGAAGGTTTAATTATGATTATTTGTCTTATCATTTTGCTTAAAGTAGACAAATTTCATAAGGAAACAAATAAGTTGACCTATATCTCATACTTTTAATATCTCCTCGAGTTTTTTTTTCCCCATAGTCGCATCTATTTACTTGAGGAACCATATCATGCACTGAACTGCAAGTTATGGATTTGGATATAGATATTATACTTCTAGCAAGTTGAGTTTATGTGGTACCTAAGTAGAGTTTCTTAGGGATTTCAGCCTTGTGCAATCAGATCTGAACCGGTATTGTTGTCCCCCTTCTAAATGGGCAGTAATGGTTTGATTTGATGATCAGTTTTGGTTAGAGTCAAGTTTTGGTTAGAGATGCACTGCTTCATTGAGTTTATAATCAATGTTTTGGTTAGAGATTCAAAGCTTAATTTGCACTTACCTTCAAATTTCTCTTTCCGGGAGTTTGATGTCTAACCAACAGTGGACAGTCTGATAGGATATGAGTACAAAATAGATATGAAAATATCTATTTTTTATATTCTAAGGTACTTTTTAGGGGTTATATTTACTGAAAAATGTGTATCATGCACCTTAAGGTTACTTGCACCACTCAAACCAGCTCATTAATAAATATAGATATCTTGTATACAAACGGCTAACTTGGAATAAATAGGTTATCTGGAGCATGACATTGTCTGAACTTCTGGTCTGCCATATAAAGTCTACTAGTTATTCCAGGTGAGCAGTCACAATGCTTGCTGTTTCACAGCAAGGATCTCCAATTCCTTTCTTATGATTTCTCTCCTTAATAAGCTTTGGCATTCTGTCAACATGCCCACAAAAGTCTGAGCACCTCCCCATGCTAGGGATCCTAAGGCTTGAATGTGAGACCATGATCATCTTTTAGTTCTTTATAAATTTTCTTAAGCTGGTCTTATTTCTACCTCTATACTTGCCACATTCGGTGTTTCTGATATACTTACCAACACTTTCATTATATTTTCTGATACCCACATTTATATTCTTTTTTTCCGAGACATTTTCTATGTTTTTGAGACAAATACAAGTACAAATGAAGCTCTATGAATTAGAGCTTCTAATATTATCCTATTCAAATCAATTTATTTTCTTTAACCAAAAATGAATATGTTTCAGTATTTGATGGATGTCCCTATTTACTAAAGAATCAAATTTCAACATAAATGCAGTAATTGTATCTCTATGTTCTTTTGTCTATGCCCTTATTGCAGGCAGCTTCTTTGCTGCTTCTTCCTAGGCCACGAGGGATGCTGATGGGGACATTGCATCAACGCGCCCGGGGAGATTCGATCGTGTGTATCAGCGCAGGAGGCGTCGAGCTGCTTCTATTTGGATTTAGCTGGAGTCTGAGTCTGTATTTTATTTTTAGTATTATTCATCTTATTTATTTTCAGTGTTTTAGTACCACATCGGTTGTATGGAAAAACTCAAATTTTGTAAGCCTATTTAATTGGCTTTGATTGAAATAAAAAGGGATGACACTCTTGATTAATGAATTGTTAGATTTTTCTCTTTGAAAACTTAATTATGAAATTGGAGTGTGAAACCCATTTCAGATAGGATCTAGTGTGAAGCCAAATCCTAGTTATCCATATAATTCAATTATCTTCTTATCCCTCTTTCAAATTTTACGTCCCAAATTAAAAGTTCTATCTCATATCTTATCCCACCTATTTTTCTTTTCAGATAAAAAAAAGAAAAACCAAAGCTAAAGAAAAAGGCCAGTCCCTCTCATTCTTCCTGTGTACCCCACAAGGCCCTACCTCCTTCATTTTTTTCTCCCTTTGATTTCCTTCACCCACGCACAAGGTTTCCAGCAGAGAGAGAACCCATCACAAATCCCTATCTCAAAATTTCTTTATCCAATTTCCAATCCCAAATGCAAAGCCTCAACCACCACAAATCCCAACGATTTACAAAAATCAAAGAAGAAGAATTCCCAAACCAATTCTGGCCTTTTCCCCATTGCCGCCGAACAACTATCCTACAAAAACCCCAATTAGTTACTATTAAATCCTTACCCACTTCCCAATCCCAACCTGCATGCGTCAGCAACCAACCACACCACCCAAATCCCAATCCCCTCTTTGTAAATCATCAATAGCAAGGTCTGTTAGTGTTTTTCCTGTCCTCTGAGATCGGCAGCCACATAGAACTTCAGTCCTTGTGTTATTTTCTGTCCTCTGTGATCGGTAGCAACCAGCACTCTCCTTCCTCCCTTGACCTCAAGGTGCTTCTTGTTGCATGGTTCAGTAGTAGGGGTGAGCAGAGTTCGGTTATAACCGAAATAACCGACCAAAAATCGAAACCCGAACCCGAATCGAACCGAACCGCTCTAATTCGGTCGGGTTTCGGTTTTGTGTTCCAAAACCCGAATAGACCGAACCGAACCGAATTTCTCACCCTATATATTAATCTACTCAAATTCAATTTAGTGAATCATATAGTTCATAATAAAAACTGGTGGAAGCTTATCTCATTAGTTTTAGTAATACCATCTTTTTTATGTTGAATATGTGAAAGCAATATTAAGTACACCATCACAATTGAGAATAATATTTATATTAATATAGTTCTTTTTTTTATTCTTATCATTAAAAGTTAGTAATAATTATATGAGTTTTGATATAAGAGCTCAAATACGGTGTAAAAGTTTTAGAATATGAAATTTTCAATTCACATTAAGCTTAGAATCTTTTTCTTATTTCTAATTTGGGTAATAGATATTTGAGATTATAATATTAAAGGATGATAACATAATGGTGATTAAAAAATGTAAGAAATGATGACAATATATTGACCTAACCGAAAAAACCGAAAAACCGAACCGAACTGAGTTGATTCGGTTCGGTTCGGTTACTAAGTCTAATCGGTTCGGTTCGGTTTTGCAAAAATTAGCAAAAACCAAACCGAACCGACCGATGCTCACCCCTATTCAGTAGCCTCACCTGCAGGGTCACGAAATTCAGATCAAGCCAGTTCAATTACATAACATAAGCAGAGTTCAGAAGATCAACAACAATTTCAGCAACAATCATAGTACTGGTTACTTGAGAACGTAACTTCTCAGCAGGTCAGTATATCATTTATTGTTGGGCTACACTGCTACTTTATCTCTAGTATATTATCATAATTGCTCTGTTGTCCACAAAATTATTGGTGAGCTGTGTGATTTTGCATGCTTTTGTATTTTGCTATTCTGATATTGCAAGTAGGATTCCTCCTCTGTAACTAAGTATTGTGAGTTGTTAGTAATGATTGGAATTGTCCAATTTATGAGCATAATAATTTTTATTTAAACTTATCTTGCCATATAATTAGATTTAGATTTATTCCTATCGAAGATCGTAACTTGTCGTGAAACGTTGTAAGTTTAATTTTATCACTGATTTCTGACATCACCCGCATACTGTTTCACATCATTTTGGTATCAGAGCATGATTTAGGTAGGAAAATTTGCATTAGCATATAGTTAGAAATCTCATTTATTTTGCATAAATTGAAAAAAAAGAATTGCATCTAGGTTCTACTTGCATTCATCTAGATCTTGTTAGTGTATTCCCACCAGTAGTGGACACCCCTACTTACAAGAGAGTCTAGTGAGTCAGGCATAACAACTATGAATCCCCAACAACTCGCCGATGCAATCGCTGCCATACAAGTCCAACTCGCCAACCTAACCCAAATTGTAGCCCAGACTGGAGATAGGTTAGGTAGAGTTGAAACTCATCTCGAGAACCACAATGAACATGAAGGAGAACGTAATCGGATGGTACCATACCAAGGACGTGGTGAGCGAGTCCCTGATAGTCAGTTCTTGAGGAGTATCAAGATTGATGTCCCAACGTTCGATGGACGTCATGATCCACAATTTTTCTTGATTAGACTCAACAATTTGACAAGTACTTCACGTGGTACGATCTCACTGAGCCCAGAAAAGTTAAGTTTGCAGCGATGAAGTTAACTGGTCAAGCTAGCCAGTATTGGACTAACTTGATGAACATGCGTCCTGCTCATGACCAAGAACCAATCGATACCTGGAGAAGAATGAAAGACGAACTTAAAGGAAAGTATGTGCCACCATCATTTAGTGCCCGTCTCATGGACAAGTGGCATCGATACACTCAAGGTAACAAATCGACACAGGAATATGTGGAGAAATTTGATGAGTTCCTCATCAGATGCAACGCCATTAACACTGAAGGGCGAGCTCAAATCATGTCCAGGTTTAGAGCCGGACTTAGGGAAGACTTACGAACTAAACTTTTGGCTCGTGAAATCACCGAGCTCGAAAAAGCCTACACGTTAGTTCAAGATTTAGATGCGCCCAAATCTAGTTATGTTTCTAAGAGTCACGTACAAACAACTAGGCCCAACTCGGGTTCATACCCCAACCGTTTTCAAAGTCAAACTTCTTCCCACAAGGTAGATACTAAAGGTAAGAGCATCGAGAATAAAGGCAAAGGCACTGATAGAGAGTTCTCCAAACTGAATCCTACAATCAAATGTTACAAGTGCCAGGGATATGGACATGTAGCTGCCAATTGTCCAACTCCGATCAAAATTGTCTTAGTCAATAGGGAACCTGAAGTAGTATCAGAAACGAAATCAGAGGAGTTTATTTTCTAGGGAGAAGAAGAAGAGTCTAATATGGACGATGATACCACAGGTGATAGCATTGGTCTTAACTGCATTCAACTTACGACGTCGATTCATTTATCCGTCGTCAGATGTGCTTTATCTCAACCCAAGGAGAAAAATGACTGGAGACGAACCACCATGTTTCACATCATTATGAAGATTGGTGATAGGAGCTGCAAGATAATTGTAGACAGTGGAAGTTGTATTAATGCTGTGTCGTCTACAGTAATTGCCAAAATTGGCCTGAAGGCTGAACCCCATTCGCACCTCTATAGAGTAACATGGATTAACTCTTCAGCACTGAAAGTCAAGCAAAGATGTCTTGTCCCAATAGACTTTGGTCTCTATAAGGACAAAATTTGGTGCGATGTTGTATCTATAGGTGTGGGTCACGTTATCCTTGGACGACCATGGCTATACGACAAGGATGTTACCATTTACGGTCGGTCGAACATGTGTCAATTCGAACACGAAAGAAAGAAGATCATGTTGTTACCTCGTGAGCCTAAGGCTGAATCATCTGAACCAAAGCCTACCACAGTGAAAAAAACTAACAGTATCAGCTTGATTACTGCAAAAGATTTCAGTCAAGATGTTAAAAAAGGAGCTCCCTTCGTGATCCTTGCGACCAAGGAAATTACTAAGGAATCTAACACCGCAATTCCCCCCGAAGTCACACCAGTGATTGCGGAGTTCGCTGATGTGTTTCCTGAAGATCTCCCAGACAAGCTTTCACCGATGCGTGACATACAACACGCTATTGATCTAGTTCCAGGAGCTAGTCTTCCCAACTTGCCCCACTATAGAATGAACCCCACCGAGCATGTCGAACTCAAGAGGTAAGTTGATGAATTGATGAGAATAGATTTCATCCAAGAGAGCATGAGTCCTTGCGCGGTTCCCGCCCTACTGATGCCTAAAAAAGACGGATCTTGGCGTATGTGCGTGGATAGTCATGCCATTAACAAGATAATGATTAAATATCGTTTTCCCATTCCTAGGCTGGACGATATGTTAAATATGATGTCTGGTGCCACTATTTTCTCCAAGATTGATCTCAAGAGTGGTTATCACCAAATTCGCATCCGTCCTGGAGATGAATGGAAGACCGCCTTCAAAACGAAGGATGGATTATATGAGTGGAAGATCATGCCTTTTGGATTGACTAATGCACCGAGTACTTTCATGCGAGTAATGACGTAAGTACTACGTCCATTTATGGGCAAATTCTTAGTAGTGTACTTTGACGACATTCTCATCTACAGCCAATCTCGTGAGCAACACCTCGACCATCTACGTCAAGTTTATTCTATATTGAGAAAGGAAGAGTTGTACGCGAATCCTAAGAAGTGCACCTTTCTCTCTTCACAAGTTCAATTCCTCGGATTTATAGTATCTGCTGATGGAGTTTCTGCGGATCCTGAGAAGATCAGAGCCATTGAGGAATGGCCCGAGCCTAAGACGATTCGTGATGTAAGAAGTTTTCACGGACTTGCTACCTTCTATCGTCGGTTCATTAAAGGATTTAGCACTGTCATGGCTCCAATCACTGACTGTTTGAAGAAGGGAGAATTCAACTGGTCTCATGCTGCCACAAAGGCATTTGTTGAGATCAAGAAGAGAATGGTCAACGCTCCTGTTATGCGTCTCCCTGATTTTTCTAAAGTCTTTGAAGTAGCGTGTGACGCATCAGGAATTGGAATAGGCGGAGTCCTCGCTCAAGAAGGTCATCCAGTTGCTTACTTTAGTGAGAAACTGAACGATGTGCGACAACGATACTCCACTTATGATAAAGAATTCTATGCGGTGATTCAGGCACTTCGTTATTGGCGACATTACCTTTTGCGCATGAGTTCATTCTCTTCTCTGATCATGAGGCCCTGAAGTACATCTACTCGCAAAAGAAGTTGAACGCACGACATGGACGATGGATTGAGTTCCTTCAAGGCTACACGTTTACTCTACGCCACAAAGCAGGAGTAGAAAACAAAGCCGTTGATGCTCTCAGCCGCCGTATTTTCATTTTGACCAAGATGTCCACGGTGGTAAACGGCTTTGAGAAGATAAAAGCTGAATACGAGTCATGTCCCGATTTTTGCGACATATACGCCATATTGGTA
This sequence comes from Agave tequilana, assembly GCA_038442645.1. Classification (NCBI taxonomy): domain Eukaryota; kingdom Viridiplantae; phylum Streptophyta; class Magnoliopsida; order Asparagales; family Asparagaceae; genus Agave; species Agave tequilana. The sequence continues at coordinate 46,673 of JAVJIF010020012.1, read as the reverse complement.
GATGGATCGACTCAGGAAGTGGATGGTTAAACCTTACATGATGGGTATCTCTTTCTAGGCCGAAAGTTATGCATCCCAAGAACCTCCCTTAGAGAATTTCTTGTGTGGGAATTGCATGCTGGTGGTCTAGCCGGGTATTTCGGGAATGAGAAGACCATAGAAGCCGTTGAGTATCGGTTCTATTTGCCAGGATTGAAATGTGGCGTTGCCAAACATGTTGGAAGATGTCATACCTGTCAACTCGTAAAGCAACAGAAACAGACCACCGATTTGTACACTCCACTATTGGTCCCAAATTGCCCATCGCAGGATGTTAGTATGAACTTTGTGTTAGGACTCCCAAAAACTCTAAGAAAGCATGATTCAGTCCTAGTTGTCGTGGGCCGTTTTTCTAAAATGGCCCACTTTCTGCCTTGCTCCCGTACCTCTGACGCCTCTAAAGTGGCCAAAATCTTTTTCGATGGTGTCGTTAAACTGCACGGTCTGCCTAAGATTATTGTGTTCGACAGAGATGTTAAGTTCAATAGTTATTTCTGCAAGACCCTTTGGCACATGTTAGGGATAAAATTAAAATTCTCCACTGCTTTTCACCCTCAGATCGATGGCCAAACCGAGATTGTGAATAGAAGTCTAGGAAATTTACTGCATACCCTTGTTGGAGAACATATTGGAAGTTGGGATCTAAAGTTGTCTATTGCCGAGTTTGCATATAATTCATCAGTTAATAGGACAACAGGTAAAAGTCCACATGAAGTAGTATATTATTTTAGGCTTAGGCAGGCCATTGATCTCATTCTCATGGTTGACCATTATAGACTCTGAGTCTGCATCATCTTTTGCCACGCATATGCATGAGTTGCACAAAGTCATCAGTGATAAAATTAAACAAAGCAACTTTGATTACAATCTACGAGCTGATGTTAGGAGAAAATTTAAAACTTTTGATATTGGCGATCTTGTGATGATCCGGATTCGTCCGGAACGGTTTCCTCTGGGGACTGTTAAAAAATTACATGCTCGTAGTGCTGGACCATTCAAAATCTTAACAAAACTTAATGACAATGCTTATATTATTGATCTTCCTGAAGATTTTAGAATTAATCCTACTTTTAATATTGAGGATCTAGTAGAATACAAGGGTCCAAATTTTAACCCCAGCAACCCATTAGTTGATGAGCCTACCCCTGAGCCATTTTCTGAGGGACCCCCCACTTCCACCACTCCCAGATATCAGTCTTAATACAACAGAGAATATTGATAAAATTCTAGATGATGAAATATCTTCACAAGAGATGGTGGAACTCGACGATATCTGATACGCTGGAAAGGGAAGTCACTGGCTGAGGACACGCGGCTAGATCGCAGTGAGTTGCAGCAGATTGATCCAGATCTGTTGGAGTATTATGAGAGCTCCTTCACACATGACTCAACGGAGTCGAGTTCTCTCCCACCTGGGGAGAATGATGGGGACATTGCATCAGCGCGCCCGGGGAGATTCGATCGCGTGTATCAGCGCAAGAGGCGTCGAGCTGATTCTATTTGAATTTAGCTGGAGTCTGTAGCTGGAGTCTGTATTTTATTTTTAGTATTATTCATCTTATTTATTTTCAGTGTTTTAGTACCACATCGGTTGTGTGGGAAAACTCGAATTTTGTAAGCCTATTTAATTGGCTTTGATTGAAATAAAAAGGGATAACACTCTAAATTAATGAATTGTTAGATTTTTCTCTTTGAAAACTTAATTATGAAATTGGAGTGTGAAACCCATTTCAGATAGGATCTAGTATGAAGCCAAATCCTAGTTATCCATATAATCCAATTATCTTCTTATCCCTCTTTCAAATTTTACGTCCCAAATTAAAAGTTCTATCTCATATCTTATCCCACCTATTTTTCTTTCCAGATAAAAAAAAAAACCAAAGTTAAAGAAAAAGGCCAGTCCCTCTCTTTCTTCCCGTGTACCCCACGAGGCCCTACCTCCTCCATTTTTTTTTCTCCCTTTGATTTCCTTCACCCACGAACAGGGTTTCCAGCAGAGAGAGAACCCATCACAAATCCCTATCTCAAAATTTCTCTATCCAATTTCCAATCCCAAATACAAAGCCTTAACCACCACAAATCCCAACGATTTACAAAAATCAAAGAAGAAGAATTCCCAAACCAATTCCGGCCTTTTCCCCATTGCCGCCGAACAACTATCCCACAAAAACCCCAATTAGTTACTATTAAATCCTTACCCACTTCCCAATCCCAACCTGCATGCGTCATCAACCAACCACACCACCCAAATCCCAATCCCCTCTTTGTAAATCATCAACAGCAAGGTATGTTAGTGTTTTTCCTGTCCTCTGAGATTGGCAGCCACATAGAACTTCAGTCCTTGTGTTATTTTCTGTCCTCTGTGATCGGCAGCAACCAACACTCTCCTTCCTCGCTTGACCTCAAGGTGCTTCTTGTTGCATGGTTCAGTAGCCTCACTGCAGGGATCACGAAATTCAGATCAAGCTAGTTCAATTACATAACATAAGCAGAGTTCAGAAGATCAATAACAATTTCAGCAGCAATCATATTACTGGTTACTTGAGAACGTAACTTCTTAGCAGGTAACTTTTATGTCAGTATATCATTTATTGTTGGGCTACACTGTTACTTTATCTCTAGTATATTATCATAATTGCTCTATTGTCCACGAAATTATTGGTGAGCTATGTGATTCTGCATGCTTTTGTATTTTGCTATTCTGATATTGCAAGTAGGATTCCTCCTCTGTAACTAAGTATTGCGAGTTGTTAGTAATGATTGGAATTGTCCAGTTTACGAGTATAATAATTTTTATTTAATCTCATCTTGTCATATAATTAGATTTAGATTTATTCCTATCGAAGATCGTAACTTGTCGTGAAACGTTGTAAGTTTAATTTTATCATTGATTTCTGACATCACCCGCATACTGTTTCACATCAGATGCTCAAGCCGGAGTGTCTGTTTAGAATGACGGGAATAAATATTTGTGAGGAAGGGAAGTTCCAGGCCTTTTATTTGGGAGAATGACTTCCAGGTATTTTCTTACCCATGCTTCATAATCATTGATATTATTGTTTACTAAATTGATTTTTAAAGATTAAATCTTTATGGATTTTCTGTTTTCTTTATTTTTATATAGAGGACAAACCATTCTTCTTTCCTTCGCTTTTTGCTAGAGTATCGACTCACAAGCTAATTACACCTTATAATGTACAAATCAGCACAAACCAAGAGAACATGTTCTAGTTAAGTGTCAACAGTCATTCGATCAAATTAGGGTCTTTTTTTTAATGTAATTAGAGAGAGAGAGAGATTGTAAGGGGTGACACAGGCACACACAAAGGGGCCACCTGAGGAAGTTCTTTCCTTAAGTGCTAGGAATACAGTCAACCCCGCGGCACTATTTGTGTCCGTCGGAGAAGATTGTGTTAAGCTGTACGCTAAAAATGACGTGCATATCTGAGATTTGTCCTTAAGATCTACGGGTGGGAAAATTTCTATCCTAGAGAAACTGTTAATTTTTATCCATTTGATATACGGTCAAACCTCATGATATGCATAATTTTTGGTACGAGTGTATCATAGGGTATGGAGATTAACACTGGGTATGGTGGAAGCAAATAGATGTGCATCGTAGGTATGGAGGGCAAAGGTTGATTATTTGACCACCACTTGAGAAATTTTCCTCAGGTGCTTTCTGGTACCCATTATTCTATAATAACACCCAAACATTGTTGGGCTAGGCTACTATTGATCATATTCAAGATGTAAATTTAAGAATGGGCAACCCAAGTAGAAAATTTATTCCCTTGGTTCTTAGAAATGAAAATTCAAATGATTTCAATTTGTCTCACCCATGGATCAAGTGATCATGATCACATCCCGGCGAAACAGATTCTCAACTTGGGTTGCCCGTTTTTATAAGGGATCTATATACATTTACCTATTTTACATAAATCACAATTCATTTTTATACTCACTCAGGGAAGCTGCAGCCCTCCAGACAGTAATTGTTCATTCTGTTTTCCCCTTGCCAGGGTAGCCAATTTTCTGGAGCAATGCTCTCCTGTATGAGTACTATGCAGTAGGGACAGTAAACGAAAGTGTCAGATTAGTGGGTTTGTGTGTGTGCGCGCGCGCATGCGAGGGGTGGTTGCTAATTTCGTACTACAGAACTGATCTCTGATTAGAAATGTGAAACTCCTTTGCTTGTCAGAGCTAACCTTCGTCCATCCTTCTTCTGGCATTTCTATTCATCAATGAATAGTTGTTTGATACATAGAAATTGAGAGATGGGCATTATTTCAAGACAAGTAGTTGAGTTCATCAAGAGCAACTCTACTGCATGAGTACGGGCTAGGAATTTGGTGGACCTAGGGCTGTGGAAATAATATTGCTGGAATTTTGTTCCTTGTCCAAAGTGTAACTGTTCGAGTAGGCTGGAAGATTGGCACTTTGTTGGCCTTAAGGGTACTTGAGCTAATAATACTTTAAGTTTTGATGATTAACAAGCCATCTAAGTTACTAAGGTTCTAGGGAGTGTGTTTTGTGCTAGACAAATCATGAAACCAATAGAGGTTGGATGGAATGATCTTACAATGCAAAATCAAAATTGGAGGTGGTAAAAATAGAAGCTCCTAAAAGCAATTTAATGTCCATAGCAATTTGGAGCTAATATGATGTAGACATCTACTCAAGACGAAAGAGCTAAAGAGACGGATTCAAGAAGTCCCAGTCCAAGTTGAAGTAGTAGTAGGATTTTTTATTTTTCTCTTTCTTTTTTTGTTTTTTTAGTCTCTTTATTTTGGTATTTTTTCAGTTTCTAAAATTCGGATTGTAATTCTATTTAGATTGAGAGTTTGAGTTATTCAATTTTTATAAAAGCCTATCTAAGAGCAGTGTTTTAAATGTCGGATATTGGGGAAATATCGGATGTCGTAATCGGATGTCAGATTTCGGATTTTAGAGATATTTCGGGGACATCTGCTAAATTTCGGACTTCATGGCGGACAACAAATATATGTCCAATACAACACAACTTATGCAAAATTTCATAAATATATTTAGGATAGGTATACTTACCTTAACATTTTGCATACACTCACTAACTTATTGTAGAAATTTCTCAATTGCTCCAACCTTCAAGACAACATATTGGGTTTTTCTCGAAATGTCGGCCAACATATTAGATTTTTCTCGAAATATCGGCCGTCATTTTCCAAAATGCCATTTCAAATGAGGGTGGGAATGTCGTGGTGGTGAGGGCTTGAAAATGAAATATCGGCCGAATGTCGGCCGACATTTAAAACACTATCTAAGAGCCCTATTATATCAACAATATTCAATAAAGAACTTTGATAAAATTATTGAGTGAGATTTGATTTCCTCAAATTGCTTTAGGGTTATTTCCTAATTAACCTCTACCCTAAGCTCTTTTTCTTTCTCCTCTCTCTCCTCAACCGTCACCAAAATCCCTCTCCCTCTGCCTGTGTTCTCTCTCCCTGCAGCCTTATTATAAGCCGCACCAACATCACAATCTCCTCCCCCAAGTTTCCCTGCATCCCTTTCTCTATTTTTTCCCCTTCTTTCCTACCTGAGAACCTAACGCACCCACACGCCACCCACTTCTTCACGCAGACACCCCTTGCTCTCCCCCTCTATCCTGTCGTCGGAGCCCAAAGCCCGCCCACGCGCGTCACGAAAGCCGTCGCCCAACTCAGCTGTGCTTCTTTCGCTCTACCACCTGCGGAAGAAGAAGAAGAAAGATTCAAGTCGGGTTCAATACAAGGCCCAAACCCGTCCCGCATCAAAGAAGACAGGAGAAACGAGTTTAAGTTGTAAATTCGCGAGTGACTTGTACCCGCAATCAAAATAAAGAGAGTTAAGTTCGAGTTTCAGATCCCGACCCACTATCAAAAAGACCTGTTAAGCGATTCCGCTTCGTTTTCAGGCCATAACTTCCACATCCGGATGCCGATTCAGGCGATTTTCGCATTGTTACGATCGTGACGAGAACTTCGTATCAGTACTCACTACAGGTCACTGAGATTCCTGTGATTCTCAGTAGATAATTTTCTCAACACATCTATTTATTTATGAGTTCGATAATCATCTCTATTATTGTATCGATTTAATCTGCTTCCACTATTTTGCGAGATTGTGAGATTTTGCTTGCCTTGTATATACTGATTATAATATTGATTATAAAGCTTTCCCATCGTAGTTGAGTAGTTGCAACAGTATATTTTATATTTAGAACGGTACCACTGTTATTGCACATTTTGTTAAATCCATCTGTTGCATTATTAGTTTTAATTGTTTTCCTATCTAAGATCGTAATAGTTGGTGAAACATAGCAAAGCTTATCATATCACTGATTTCTGATTCATACGCATACACGTTTCATATCATCTTGATATAAAAGCACGGTTGGTAGGAAATTTTACTACTTTGCTGCATTTTTTAAAAAAAATTTGCATTTAGATTTTAATTTAAAAAATTCATCTAGTTTAGATTTGCATCTCTTCATCATTTAGGTTTTGTGTAGTGTATGCCTATCCGTAGTGGTTACCTCATATCTGTTAGAAGAGTCTTGTGAATCTCATACTACCCCAATGGATCCCCAGCTGATTGTGGTAATGTTCGCCAAGATAAATGCGAAATTAGATACTCTTTAGATATTCAAAGAGAGGCTGATCAAAGTGGATTCAACACGTGATCAAACCCACCGAGAAATAACTGACATCACACTGATAACTCATCCAATCCTGATGTTAATATCTGAAAAGCATCAAGATTGATGTTCCTAACTTTGATGGATGCATAACCTACAACTTTTCATAGACTGGACACTATATCTAAATAGGTACTTCACATGGTACGAACTCACTCAGTCTAGAAAAGTTAAGTACGCTGCTTCTAGAAAAGTTAAGTACGCTGCAATGAAATTGTCTCACCAAGCTAGTTAGTATTGGACCAATTTAGAAAACATGCGTGCAGCCCGAGGTCGACTACCGATTGATACATGAGATAGGATGAAAGAAGAGATAGAAACAAAGTATGTGCTGTCATCATTTAGTGCTCATCTCATGGACAATTGGCATCAATACACTCAAGGCAACAAATCTGCAAAGGAATATGTCGAGAAATTCAATGAATTCCTCATTAGATGCAATACCCTTCATAAGGAAGGTGAAATTCAAATTCTTTCTAGGTTTAGAGTCGGCTTTAGAGATGACCTACAACTGAACTGTTAGTTAGAGGAGTCAACGAGTTAGAGACAGCATATACGTTAGTGTAAGATTTGAATTTCGTTAGGACTAGTCACTCTTTCAAGAGACGATTATAGAGCCTCACTGTCTAGACCTTCCCTATTTTCCTAAACTAATAGGTCTAGTACTCAAACCCCTCCACAAAGGAATGACATCAAAGACAAGAGTCTTGAATGAGACAACAAAAATAAAAGCCCCGAGTTTTCCAAAGTTAGTTCCATAACCAAATGCTATAAATGCCAAGGTTATGGATATTTTTATTTGCCAGTTATCCTAGTCTTGTCAAAATAACCATAATAGATGGAACATCCATCGAAGCCACTGTGTCAGATCCTGAGGAGTACACATATCACCCAGACGTTGAAACTGACGACGTGTTATCAAGCGATGATGTTGATTTCAACTGCATTAGGCCGGCACCGTTTATCAATTTGTCTGTCATAAAGTGTTCCCTCTCTACTAGCAGAAAAGATCGATTAGAGAAAAACTGCAACCTTCCACACTCATCAAGATTGGAGATGAGTTATAAGATGATTGTGGACAGTGAAAGTTGTCTCAATACATTATTGTTCAGGCTGTGTGAAAATCTTAGATTAGAGAATATACCCACACCCCACCCATTCAATGTGTATAGATTGACTCCACGACACTTGAAGTCAAACAACATCTTGTCCCAGTCAGTTTCAATCATTATAAAGACAAGATTTGGTGTGACGTGATCACCATGAACATGGGTCAAGTTATACTAGGTAGACCATGATTATTCGACAAAAATATCACTATTTACGGTCGATCCAACATGTGCTAATTTGAGCACGAAGGTAAGCAGAATAAACTGCTATCCTTGAGACTCAAGACTGGACAACCTAGGCAAACATCTATTTTGGCTGCCAACCTTAACTTTTTCAACTTCTTAGCCTCTCATTACTACTGTTCTTTCTCTATCTCTTACTAGTCATGCATATCATGTTTGCAAACTGCTTCCTCTCTTACTGCAGACACTATCCCAAGTCTGCATCTGCATTTGCATCTGCATCATACAAACATACATACAAACCACAAAAAGAGATCAGTGATGGAAATAAACAGAGTAATGTAAAGCCTACTTTGCGAATTAATTGTAGAAACATTTAAAACTTTTAATGTTGGCGATTATGTAATGATTCGAATTTATCCGAAATAGTTTCCTTCTGGAACTGTTAAGATGTTGCATGTCCACAGTGCTGGACCTTTCAAGATCTTAAATAAACTGAATTGCAATACTTATGTTATATATCTTTATAGAGATTATGGCATAGTTGTGCTTTCAATGTTAATGATCTAGTGGATTGCAAGAATTTTGATTGTAGCCCATTAACCCCTAAGCCATTTTTTGAGAACCCCTTAATTAATCTACTCCTAAATACTCACCCCATTACAGCAGAGAGAGTTGATAAAATTTTCGAGGATGAAACTATCACCACCAAATCTAGTGGAACTTACTGGTACTTGAATTGTTGTAAAGTAAAATCACTAACTGTTGATTCACAACTAAATCGAGGTGATTTACAGCAGGTTGATCCAGTGCTGCATGAGAGACCCAATCCATATAACTCGATGGAATCGAATCTTCTACCGGGGAGAATGATGCAGACACTACTCAAGACGAAAGAGCTAAAGAGACGGATCCATTAAGTCCCAGTCCAAGTTGAAGTAGAAGTAGGATTTTTGATTTTTCTCTTTCTATTTTTTTGTTTTTATAGTTTTTTTATTTTGGTATTTTTTCAGTTTTTAATACTTGGATTGTAATTTTATTTAGATTAGGAGTTTGAGTTTGAGTTAGGTTCAATTTTTGTAAAAGCCTATAGAGGGGCCTTATTGTATTCAACAGTATTCAATGAAGAACTTGGATAAAATTATTGAGTGAGATTTGATTTTCTCAAATTGCTTTAGGATTAATTCCTAGTTAACCTCTTTTTAAAACCCTAAGCTCTTTTCTCTCTCATTTCTCTCTTCTCAACTGTCACCAAAATCCCTCTCCCCCTACCGGTGTTCTCTCCCCTACAACCCTACAAGCCGCATCAACAACCCCATCTCCTCACCTAAGTTTCCCTTCATCCCCTTCTCTATTTTCCCCCCTTCTTTCCTACCTGAGAACCCAACGCATCCACACCCACCCACTTCTTCATGCAAACACCCCTTGCTCTCCCACTCTATCCCCTTTCCAGAGCCCGCATTTCTCCTCCTCGCGTACCCACGCGCGCCGCGAAAACTGCCACCCAACTGAGCTGTTCTCCTCTCGCTCTTCCACCTGCAAAAGAAGAGGAAGAAGGAAGATTCAAGTCGGGTTCAATACAAGACCCAAACCTGACCCGCATCAAAGTTTAAGTTGTAAACCCGCGAGTGACCTATACCCGCAATCAAAATAAAGAGAGTTAAGTTTGGGTTTCAGATCAAGACATGCTAATGAAAACAGACCCATTTAGTGATTTTGCTTCGTTTTCCGGCATGGTTCACAGTCGCAGTCTCGGCCGCCGACTCGACGGGCACTGAGACGGATCGGTCTCGGCGACTCGGATCGATATCGGGCGATACGCGCAAAACGCTACATAGAAAGCTCAAAAAATTCTGAAAAAATCACGACAAATCTTAAAAAAATGTAGATATCTACATTCATGTATTACATGTCCAAAATATATCACCTAGCGCACTAAACATCAAGCGAAAGTATAAATACACGCGTCGTCGGTAGAAGCATATCAAAATACATGCACAATATAATAAATTGCACAAACTACATTCATAAATACATGCTAATGTAGTTATTTTCACATTGAATTGCGATGAGGTACAAAATCATCATCATAATGCCGAGTCGATCGAGTCAACTCCGATTCTCGGCTGAGTCAGTCTCCTCTGAGTTGAGTCGACCGGCTCGTGACTCGGACTCGTCTCGGAGCGGGTCGAGACGGATACGACTCGGCCGACTCGTCTCCGACTCGGCCGAGTCTTTGAACCATGTTTTCCGACCATAACTTGCACATCCAGACTCCGATTCAGACGATTTTCTCACTGTTACGATCGTGACGATGAGAGATTCGCATCAGTACCTATTACAAGTCACTGAGATCCTGTAATTCATAGTTGGTAATTTTCTTAACATGGTCTATTTATTTGTGGGTTTGATAATCATCTCTATTATTTTATCCATTTAATCTGCTGCCACTATATTGCGAAATTGTGAGATTTTGCTTGCCCTGTATTTGCTGATCATAATATTGATTATACAAGCTTTGCTATCGTAGTTGAGTAGTTATATCAGTATATTTTAGATTTAGAACGATGCCACTTTTATTGCACATTTTGTTAAATTCATCTGCTGCATTTTAGTTTTAACTGTTTTCCTACCCCAGATTGTAATAGTTAGTGAAAGTAGCAAAGTTTTATCATATCACTAATTTTTGATTCACACGCATACACGTTTCACATCATAATCACTTAGATTCAAGAAACTAAGAAGCTAAACTTTCAAATATCTATTGAGACTTCTGTTAGCTAGCCTTATTGTGCTTTTAGTTTGATGATGATCACTTAATAAGCTACTTATGTACTAACAATTCTTATTCTAATTTTCTTGTGTTTTGATTTAGGTCAAAGCACTTGTATGGAGGTTGGATGGATTAGATCTCATACTGCAAAATCAAATAAGGAGGTGGTGGCAAATATCAAACTCAAGTTACTCAATTTATCAAGTCAAATCAATTGGAGCTAGAGCGATGGGGGAAAATATTACTAAATCTATTTAAGAAAATTGTGTAAGTAAGAACTAGAGAAAGAACTTAATTTGGCACTACATTGCATATTCATATTTGTGCACGTACATTTCAATTTGAATTCAAGTATGATTTCCCTCAAGTATTGCAAACTGCCCAAAAGCTTTGAAACTGAATTTGAAATATTGATTTGGGCCTATTCCTTTGATTTTATGCCTAATGGAATTTATACAAATTATTTCATATTTTTTTTGAAAGGCTTTTAAATCATGAAATTCATATTCTTGTGCATACATTTCATCTTGATTTCAAGTATGGTTTTCCTCAAAGTTATATTGATATGCCCGAAAGTTCTTAAATTGTATATAAAATATTTATTTCGGCCTATACATGTTGATTTTATGCCTATTGGAATTTGGAATCAATATTCATACTTGTGCATATGCATGTTATTTTGATTTCAAGTATAATTTCCCTCAAAGTTTTATTGATATGCCCAAAAACTTTTAAATTGTTTTAAAATATTTTTTTGGGCCTATACATATTGATTTTATGCATGTTGGAATTTATACAAATTAATTCATATTTTTTAAAAGACATTTAAATCATATTTTTTGAATTTGGTGTTTTTAGATTGACGACTAGAACACGATGGTCGATCCATTGGTATCGTTGGTATAATGGTAGCAGGCAAGTGTCAACAAATAGATCTCCAAGTTTTAGCAGTCGACTCCAAGTTGGCTGAGATCCAACGGATTTAACGCCACTTCGTCCGATATTTCATCCACTGATGCCAGAGTTGCACCCCAACTCTCAAGCAGGGCTCAGATCGACTGCCCAACCTAGAAGTCCAGTTTTTGGATTGTTCTGTGATTGACCACCAGGTTGATCCAGATTTTTGTAGTTTCTGAAAAAGTAAGGGAACTTTTGAAAATGCTTTTCAATTCTTTATTTGGTCAAATCTCAGTCAAACCAACGGGACAATTTTCTTTTTGACCGTTGCATTTTTCACGTTGCAAACGGATCGACCGTCGGCTTGACCACTACAAGTTGTTATTGAATTTGAATTTAGTTCATTGAGAAAACAGATCACTGAATCTTTCTACCTGTTGATCAGATTTGTACAGATTCTAATTGTGAGAAGATTTGAACTTGAATTTTTGGGCTAAATTTGTTCACCTAACCTTATCTTCTCTTACTTATAAATAATAGTTTGCTCTACTCTCTTTACGACTACTATTGCAAACTCTTACATTAAAGTTTCACATTAAAAAGAGATTTTGAGCAAATATTTTGAAGAGCTTATTTTTGTTACTCTTTTCGAGTGATATTCATATGCTTTCAAATTCTTTTTGATTGAGAAATTGTTTTCATACTTTCTATTCCTCTCTCAATTATTTCCAAAGCACTCAAAGATTCTAGAATTAAAGAAATATTTTGAAGAGATTATTTTTCTTATTCTTTCCAACTATTCAAATAATGATATTCTTGTGCTTTTATATTCTCTTTGATTGAGAAATTATTTTCATACTTTCTATTCTTCTCTCTCAATCATTTCCAAAGCACTAAAGAGATTTTTGTGCTTTCAATTTTTTTTATTGAGAAATTATGTCATACTTCCTACACTTCTGTCGCAATCATTTCAAAGCACTCAAAGATTTTAGATCTAAAGTTTTCATCTTGTTCATTCATCCATCTAGCTCTAAAGTGACAAGTTAAACTTGATTTTGATTCTTTTTACCAATAAAGCCTCAAAGTTATTATCTTTTTTTTTTTGGTTATTTATGCTTACTTGGTTCTCATCTTGTTTAGAGAACAACACTTATTGATTTTTGTGGTAGTATTCCAATCAGGTAGAGGTGGTAAAGTCCAATCTATTAGAGACCGGATAGGTAGTTAGAGAGTGGATCGATGATAAAGTCCAATCTCTTAGAGAGTGGATAGGTAGTAAATTCAATCAGTTAGAGAGAATAGGTGATAAATTTAAATCACTTGGGAGAATTGGATTGGTAGTAAAGTCCTATCGCTAAAGGAGTGGATTGGTTGTAAAGCCTATCACTAGAGAGGAGGATTTAGTGGTAAATTTCTATCACTAGAAAAGTTGATTGGTGGATGGTCTATACTTCTACCTTAAAGAAAGCATTTGTAAAGGTCTATGCTTCTACCCGAAAAGGAAACATAAGTTGAAATCCTAAAAAAGAGGTCTTGGGGTAGTGGAGTAGGCCGGTTGGTGACCGAACCACTATACATTACGTGTCAATACTCCATTACTCCATCTCTCTTCCTCTGTCCTTTCTCTTTTACTTGTTATATTGCTATTAATATTGCTTTGCTTCTTGTTGTAGTTATACTATTTCATCCAATTAAAATTGTGCATTATTTGATTGCCTGCCCCCACCGCCCCATACCACAGCCCAAAAAAAAAAAAAATGGTGTCTCTCAAGGGTTGCCACATTGATTTTCATGCTTGATTGCTCATTATTTTAATTGGGCTGATTACGTTAGGTGGAGATGATTTTGGCTCCTCTTTTCACTTTATGCTCCTTTGTTCTTTTGCCAATAGTAGTATATGTATTATCTTCAAAGCCCTTACACGACAAGTGTTGTGTTTATGTAACTATTAATACTACTTGCATCTTGGAAATATGATAAAGTTTATTTTTGGCTTATGTTTGGTAGAGAAGAGCACTTTCTATGCAGTTTTTTTATCAGAGAAGCTTCCAGAGAGTTGGAGCGTGAGGGAGATGGAGATCTTCTCAAAGATGCATGCAATCCTGTGTAGCCAAGAGTGTACAAGGGAGATCATCACTTTTCCTGACGGCAGGGTTCAAAACTGTAAAGGACTTCACAGCCAGTTTGATGTTCAAGAGGAGCATTTCCTTCAGAAATTTGAATGAAGGATGGCAAAGCTTTTAGCCAAATGAGAAGGCAATCTTGCTTAATTCGACAATGAAACTTTCATCATCGAGATGTTTCTATGGTTTTTTGAGACACTTACTATTGCATCTTTAGTGCCAACATATCCTTCAAATTAATCTCTTAGTGTAATAACCATGTAAGCTTTTGTGTACAGGGACAATAAATAGTACCTTCCAGTAAATTTTGTAACCTTTTTGTATTGTTTACACTTGAACAAAGCTCCAGCAGAGCAAAGTTCTGTTTGAAGGTTGAATTCGCTCGGGTTACTGGATCTAATGATCTATCTAGGTGTTGATACTTATATTCCAGTGTTTTCTTTTAATATATAGTGGATAACAAATTACTTAAACAAAGAACAGGTTGGTTTGTTGATTCTGAAATCTGAATCCTTGGGGAAGGGTTGCTAGATTCATTTCACTTGCTGATAAAAATAATTACATATCACCTGAAGTTATAACAGAGGATTTGAGGCTTTCTTCTTCTCTATTTTTTTCTTGATTTTCACAATCCAGTCTCACTATTTAGCACTGTGTCAGGCCTCGGTGGAAATTTTGTGGTGCTGTTTTCATGCTGGTATCGTAATTGATTGTTGTTGAAACTTGAAGGCAGGATAGGCTGTGGCCCTAGTGTGAGGTATGCAAAAGGCTTTACCATTTTGATTCACACAAAGAGAGGAGGTTAGTTTCTCTTATTTTTCTTCCTTTGGTTATCTGAGAAAAAAAAAAAAAAAAAAAAAAAAAAAACATTATTAAAAAATGTTCTTTGCATTTCTGAACAATTATATGAATATAGATAAAGCATTGTCCCCCCCGCCCAATTACAAGATCTTGACATAAATGGTAGTTTTATCAAAAATTCTAATTAGAGATATGGAAGAGAAAAGTTCAAAAATCAGAAAGGGAAAATGTTATTATGCACATGTTATACTTTTCTTACTTTCATGTTGCTTGGTTTTCCTATTTATCTAGCTAGTCAAACTCATACGAGCACTTTTTCCCCCTTTCTTTTGAGTGTTTTTTTAATGCGATAAAAAGTGCAAAATTCCTACTATAAGAAATACCTCTTGCTTTCTTTAAAAAATAATATCACAAATATTCTTTAAAAATAATATCACAAATATAGATGATTGCAGAATGAGCACTTTTTTCTTTCCCCCTACTGTTGCAATCTTGATTTTTGATAAATATGATAACACAATCTTTTTTATTCTAATGACAGACTCAATTCTTCTTCTACTTCTTTAAATACATTCTCACCAAACAATTCCTTATATGGAGATCTAAATGACTCTTGAACACGATGTTTGAACTCAAAAGACACATTTCTTTCTAAGAGATACAACACTTCATCTCTAAGAGACACAACTCTTCTAAAAGCTATAACTCTTCATTTCAAAGAGACAACTCTTCATTTCTTATCAAATCAGATTTAATTCTCAATTTTCCCCATTATACTTGATGTAACCATCCCAAGTTGACTTCGTATCACAGAGGATACTTCATGCTTCAATGGCTTTATAAAATATCAGCAAATTGTGTAATGATTGATTTGTTGTTAATGTAAATCTTCATTGCCTGTTCTTGGATAAGTTGAAGAATATTAAGTAAATTTTGTAACCAAATTGTATGACAAACTTCAGCTGATACAATGACATATTCTGCTTAACAAGTAGAAAGAGTGATAATCACTTGCTTCTTTAATGACCATGAAAAAATCGTATTACCCGGGAAGAAAATATAACCCGAAGTGCTCTTTAATTCATAACGACTCTTGCCCAATCACTGTCAATATAACCAATGAGTTGAAAGTCATTACACTTTGTGTAGAAAGGTCTATAACTGATTGTTCTTTTGATGTAGCGCAAGATTCTTTTTAGAGCAATTAAATGAGTAGATTTTGATTTCTCCATATTATGACTAGCCAACCCAACTTCATTAAGAATATCCGGCCTTGTGCAAGTCAAATAGCGAAGACTTCCAACCAAGCTTTTGAAACAAGTGGCATCAACATTGCTTCCTTCATCATATCTTGATAATTTGATTCTACAATCAATTGGTGTACTTACTGGATTGCTCACCTCTATGTTGAATTTCTTCAAAATAGATCATGCATAAGCTTCTTGAGAGATGAAAATCCCGTTCTTCTCTTGCTTCACTTCAATAGACAAATAATAGGACATAAGCCCTATATCAGTCATCTCAAACTCTTGAATCATCGAGTCTTTGAACTCTGGATCATTCTAGTATTGTTCCCTGTCAATATAAGATTATAGACGTACAAACAAACCTGTAAGAAATCTCCATTATTTTCCTTCTTTGTATACATGACATATTTATATGGGCATTTGATGAACCCATTAGTTTGAAAATATTCATCAATCCTGCTGTTTCAAGCTCTTGGTGCCTGTTTCAAACCGTATAATATTTTTTCAACTTCAGTACTTTGTGTTCTTGGCCCTTCCTTTCATAACCTATAGGTTGTTCTACATAGTTTCAAGCTGAGCAACAAGTGAGTATACCTCATCCTAATCAATCTATGCTTTTTTATTGTAATCTTTGACAACCAGCCGAGCTTTATAACGTTTAAATCTCCTTTCATATACTTCTTTGATTTGTGTGCCCACTTGACTTCAATTACTTCTTTGCTTTTTGGTAGTGTGGTAAGTTCGCATGTATTATTTTTTTCAATAGCCTTAATTTCTTCATTCATGGCTTCTTTCCATCTTCTATCTTGGATGGCTTCTTCAAAGACCAAATGCTCACAATCGGAAAATAGACAAAAGAGTATAGGATTGTTTTTATTTTCCGTTTCCTCATACAACTCGGAGAGTGTTCTTGTCTTTTAGGGCCTTGGAGAATAATTTGGTGGTGGTGATGATGATGTCTGAGAATCATCAATATTTGAAGATGATGGAGATAATGAAATATGCGTTTCCTACTCCTCTGATGCTTGGACTTCTGAAAAGAACATGCTCGGACTATTCCACTTTCTTGTGTTGGCCCAGAGGCCTTCCACTCTAGTTTTGATGATGATTAACTCATGTAGTTATAGTTTACTAATAATCTTGTGATATTTAGTTTCAGATTTTTAGCGAAGATATTAGTAGGTGATTAGCTTCAACAAAGGTATTTTGGAGCTATCACATGGTGATTCAAGAGCCCGAGCGTCAAAGTTCATATCTAGCACTCGTTGGAGTCAAGCTCGGTGGATCACGGTTTGGATAGAGTCGACTTGGAGACGGCGCTCTACAAGAAGACCTCGGTACTTTATTTAGTTTATGTTTTAGATCCTTTTGTAAAGATTAGATAGTGTGGTATGCTCAAGTTCACAACACACACACGTTTCATGTTTTGGTTTTTAATTTTCGGTGTTTAGTTTAACCGATCTTGATTTTCATGAATAGATTGTATCAATACAAGTTTACATGGTTTAATATATATTAGATTTGTTCTATATACATGTATACTTCAACTATTTATACAAACTTAGTTTGATAGTCTATTTCATGAGTTTGGAGTTTTGGTATTTTTAACAAAGCTTATTTTTGGATTTTAAGTCAAAAACATTGATATATATATATATATCTTTCATGTATAATGGATTATATCCATATACACATGCTTCAAGTTGTTTAAATATCATGTTTTTGTATTTAGATGAGTTTTGGACAAAACGATTTTCCATTTCAAAAATCATACTTTTGAAAAATACGATTTTTGGTTTTCGGCAAAATTTCTAAGATACAAAAATGGTTCAAATAGTTTGAAATATGTGTTGAATTTTTTCACACATGTTTGTATATTAAAGTATTATACTGAAACTATTTTTGTGGTTTTTTAGAGATTTTATGGGATTTATTTGGTAATTAAAAATCCAAGTTTTAAATCCTGAAAGGTCCTGTTCTGACTTCTGCCGGTCGACCGGACTGGTCGACCGAGCCAGGAGTCGGTCGACCGACATGCACAGAACGTGCACGCCAGTTTGGCTGGAGGGCCGGTCGACCGACCCGGTCGACCGCCAGAGAGCTTCTGCTCTCTGGAAAGCCCCAGTCGACCGGGTCGGTCGACCGGCAGAGAGCTCTGCTCTCTGTTCCAGGCCACGGTCGATCGGGCCGGTCGACCGTTGCCCCAACGGTCAGAAATTTGACCATTGGCGGTCGACCGGGCTGGTCGACTGACAGCCGTCCAGGCTGCTGACTGGACCCCAACGACTAGTTTTCTTTTGGCCTATAAATTGGGGGTTTTGTGGACTGTTTTAGGTAAGATTTTTAGAGAGAAAAATTTCCTACTCTTTAAGTGTTTTTCAGCAAAAAGTTTTGGGTTCAAAATTCTTAATCTCTATTTGTTTTAAAAAGTGTTTGAAAATTCAAAGAAAATAGTCTTTTGGGAATTTGTTTTTGGTCTAAAAATTCTATATCTATTTGGAGATTTTCCCAAGTGATTTTCTTTATTCAAAACACTTTATTTTCTCACACTTGAGTTTATCATTCTATCCTCTCCATAGGATCCTTGTTTTATGAGAAAGGAATTGGTTTGTGGTTGTGTAACCACCAAGTTGTAAACTTCCTTCATTGTGATATCCCTCAGTGAGAGGTGATTGATTTGGTATCCCTCTATTGTGAGGTGATTGTGGAAGTTGTGGTTTGCTCCCTCTTGTGAGAGGTGGAGATTGTGTTTTAGCTCCCTCTAGTGAGAGTTGAGTTTGTGTTGAAATCCCTCAAGTGTGAGGTGATTGAGTTGTATTGGCTAAGTACCTACCCCTCTTGTGTGATGTGGTGTTTGTGTTGCCTCTAGTGAGAGGTTGTATTTGATTGAGAGACGAGTTGTGTACTCCGAGTTGTATTGCGCCAAATCCTCAGTGGAGGTTCCCTGTGTGGGAGTCCTGTGTGGACAAGTTAGTGAAAATCCTTCTGTGTGAAGGCGGGGACGTAGAGCTGTGTGCTCGAACCTCGAAACATATCCGTGTGTTAGCGATTGATCCACTTTCTTTAACTCTCTCTCTATTACTTTGTGCATTGATTCATATTGCCATATCATTTACATGCTTGTGTTATTTGTGTGTGCCTCACTTGTGTTTAACCACGAGAGCTTCATATAGCACCTCAACTCTTATTCAGAGGAATCAAGAGGAGTTAGTCCAGAGCCCTTCACCGGGAATTCGCTACACTCGTTGGTTACATTAAGTGTGTGGCATTTTAAGTTCTAATTTCCGCATTTTGTTCATTAGATTAGCCGTACACCTATTCACCCCCCTCTAGGTGTACTTACAATTGGTATCAGAGCCTACGCTCCTGATATTAGGTTTAACCACCTAGGAGTGTGATCTTGATTTTGCTAATCTATCATTTGCATTTGCACACTTATATTGTTTACACACACTCATGGATTGCTTGACACCTCCCATGTTTGATGTTTCGAACATTGACATGTGAAAATTTAGGATGTCCATGTACTTGAAAACCCTAGGCTTGCATGTTTTCCTTGCCGTTACCAAGAAATCCTATCTTGATAATAGCAAGCAATAGAGGCCAATGCATAAGCCCTTGAGGTACTTAGAAGCACGCTAAACAAAGAATATCTGTGCTTAGTTTCTAACTATGATTCTGCCTTTGTAGTGTGGAACACGTTGACCTCCTCCAAGCTTCAATTGCCAATCCAAACGGAGGATGATCTAGTGGAGAATCCGAGCAACAATGCTACATGGTCCAAGGGAATGACTCCCTTGAGGTATATTCGGAATCTCAATTAGATGATGATGATGCTAGTTCTTCTAGTAATGAATATATTGATGCCAATGCCTTGAATGAAGAACTTTCAATTGTTTGTGAAAAATTATTAGAAAAATATAATCTTTTGAGAAAGAAGAGTTTTGAACTAAAAGAAGAAAATAAGGATTTATGTTCAAAACTAGATTTGATTTTACAAGAGAAAGTGGAGATTTCTAATGAAAGGGATTCATTGAAATCTAAACTTGAACTTGTTCTAAAAGAGAATGAAATTTTGAAAAATAAAAATGATTATAATGATATTTTGAAGAAGAATGAAAACTTGTCTTCAAAAGTTGATTTTGTTTTAAAAGAAAATGATTCTTTGAAAAATAAAATTATTTCTATTTCAAAAGAATTAGATTTAGTTTCTAAGAAGAATATTGTTTTGAAAAATGATATAGATTCTCATGTTTGCATGCTATGTAGCTTCACCTAGCCTACCTATTGTATGCACCTCTTCTTCTAGGATTGATAATGATATTTATTTGCTTAAGAAGAGTGTGGATTGTTTGAGCTCCACTTTGAACCATTGTGCTTTGAACCACTCACGTTTGGAATCTATGTTTCGAAAGAAACAAGTTCCTCTTATGCATGCACACAAACCATGGCATACACATGCTTCTCACGTACACACTCATAACACAATGTATGCTCATGTATACACTTGTACACATTGTGGACGTAAGGGCTACCTTACTAAATTTTGCTATGATAAGATACATGATGTAAATTTAGAAACTAAATTTGTTTGGGTTAGGAAAGGAGCTAACCCCATGGACCCAAAAGAGTATTGGTACCAAAGACCACCCCTATTATATTTGATGTAGATGTGGGCTCTCGCATGACGTGAGAGTAATGGTGCCTTGAGGTGGATGCGTTCCGAGCTTAAAGAGGACTATTTGGATGCATCACTTTCAAGGAGAATTTGGTGGGAGGACTACCTTATTTTTAGAGAAAAGGAGATGTGCCTTTTCGATTTTGGTAACAATCTCTAACTCCCATTATGTTTGCATTCATTTATAGCATGTCTTGTTTTAGTGTTCATTATGCCATATACCATGTTCATTAGTCCCATGATATACATGATTAGTTATTTGAGACACCCATGTTTAATATGGATTTATACCTTTGTGTTCTCACATGTGTTTTAACTAATGTGTATGTCCTAGATCTATGCATGTGCATATACATAATGATCATATGTATGTTTATGAGTTTTGTTTTGATTTTTATGCTTCATGTTTTGTTTACTTGTTTGGATGTTAGTTTTCATTAAAATTAGGATATATACTTGTACAACTAGCGAGCCTCAAATAGACTATTATATGTTTGTGCTTGAAAGCTCATTTGTACTTATTAAATGTACTAGTATAACCTAATTTTGATGATTCAAACATTTTGACTTGTATTCCCATTTTGTACATGTTTTCCATGTTTATGTTTAACTTCATGTATATGTCTATTTTGTCTAAACTATTAGTTATATATATACATCCTTGAGCCACTTGCCTTCATGCATATATTTTTGTGGACTCGTTTATATTTGGATATGTATGTATACTTTAGTTTGAACATGACATACATATACCTTGAAGGATTCTAGTTTTGATGATTTTCATGTTTTAAGGAATTTCATCTTGAGCTCGATTGCCTAATTTCATGACTTCGTATTTCATATTATACTTGTACACTCACTTTATTTAATGTTTTCTCATGATTTTATTTTCATGAGTACAATTTGTGCTATATAGATTTGAGTGTTTGGTGATCATGTGATCTATATGTTTTTCATGAAATAATTTTTTTTTCGTACTAGTTTTTCAAAATTTTCATATAACTAGTTCGTATTCTTCATATGATAGAGTTTTTCAAAAACACTTTATTTTCAAACATATTTTTGAAAACCCCTACCTATCCAAGGGCGGTTGGTTGGGCGACCATGCCTTGTATGCTCTTTATTGAAAATCTTGTTTAAACATGTGCATGAAATGGGTGGTAGGAAGTATGAGTTATACACTTGATTCTAATTATGTTTTCAATTAGTATCATTGGATCGTTTCAATTGGTATCAATATTGACATTCTTTTGTATACTCATATATATTTTTATATATGTATGCTTACTCTTCAAATAAGTATCAATTTCGATTGATATCTAATTTTTCATATATATATATATAGATGCTTTATTTGTGCTTACTATATCTCTATAACTTTGAGCACAAATTTTGGTTATGCTAAACTTGAATTCTTAAATGACTAGTATAATTCAATTGATTATGTTTTCAATTGGTATCTTATACAATCTTATGCATCATTTTATTTGGCATTTCATAAAGGGGGAGAAAATTCGTATTTCAACTTTTAATTGGTTTTGTTTATCTTTGATATTCCACTCCCACACTTTATAATGAAAAATGACTGAAAAATTAATAGTGATTTTAATTTGGTATCATATGCTCCAAATGAAAAACACTTACAAAAATATCTTACAATTGGTTTATGTTTTTCAAATTGATATCAAAAAGTGTATAATATTTTCAATTGGTACTAATTTTTACAATTGGTATCAAGATTTTTTATTTGTTTACTTACAATTGGTAATCAAGATTATCTATATGTTTACATCTTTCATTTTGGTATCAAAATTTTGATTGATTTCTTCAAGATTTATTTTCAATGCCTCATTTACTTTCTATTGGTATTCCTCAAAATTTTTGTTGGTTTACCTATGTTTTCACTTACATTTGGTATCATGATGCACTATATTGATATATTTTTTAATTGGTATCATAATGTTTTGTTTTGATTTCACTCCTTGAAGTATTTTTTTTGTTTCAGACAAAAAGGGGAAGAATATGTTTTATTGTTTTCTTTCACCCCTTTGTTGATGATAGACAAAAAGGGGGAGAAGTATTTGAGATTAGATGCATGTTTTATATGCATGTTTTTATATTGGTATCAAGAGATTTTGTTTTTATGTTTTGTTGATATTGGTATCAAGAGCATGAATACTAGTATCTAGAAACATAATTTGTTTTTTATTGATATCAAGAGCATTATTTAAAAGAACATGTTTATGAAAAGAAGAAATAATTTATTTGGTATCAAGAGTATGTTTGTTTTTTATTGATATCAAGAGCATTATTTAAAAGAACATGTTTATGAAAAGAAGAAATAATTTATTTGGTATCAAGAGCATGTTCATGTTCATTGTTTTATGCATGTTGATGCATTTCATGATTGGTATCAAGAGCATATTTTTTTTTTGGTATCAAAAGCATGTTCATTTCATTGTTTTATGCATGTCTATGCATATTCTTGTTTAATATTCATTGCATATTATTTATGTTTATTTCTATGCATGAGTTAAGGGGAAGCTTTCTTGAAGCTTAACTTTAATCCATGCATATATAACTCCATGAGTTTTGTCATCATCAAAAGGGGGAGATTGTTGGCCCAGAGGCCTTCCACTCTAGTTTTGATGATGATTAACTCATGTAGTTATAGTTTACTAATAATCTTGTGATATTTAGTTTCAGATTTTTAGCGAAGATATTAGTAGGTGATTAGCTTCAACAAAGGTATTTTGGAGCTATCACATGGTGATTCAAGAGCCTGAGCGTCAAAGTTCATATCTAGCACTCGTTGGAGTCAAGCTCGGTGGATCACGGTTTGGATCGAGTCGACTTGGAGACGGCGCTCTACAAGAAGACCTTGGTACTTTGTTTAGTTTATGATTTAGATCCTTTTGTAAAGATTAGATAGTGTGGTATGCTCAAGTTCACAACAGACACACGTTTCATGTTTTAGTTTTTGGTTTTTGGTGTTTAGTTTAACCGATCTTGGTTTTTATGAATAGATTGTATCAATACAAGTTTACATGATTTAATGTATATTAGATTTGTTCTATATACATGTATACTTCAACTATTTATACAAACTTAGTTTGATAGTCTATTTCATGAGTTTGGAGTTTTGGTATTTTAACAAAACTTATTTTGGATTTTAAGTCAAAAACATTGATATATATATCTTTCATGTATATTGGATTATATCTATATACACATGCTTCAAGTTGTTTAAATATCATGTTTTTGTATTTGGATGAGTTTTGGACAAAATGATTTTCCATTTCAAAAATCCTAGTTTTGGAAAATACGATTTTTAGTTTTTGGCAAAATTTCTATGATACAAAAATGGTTTAAATAGTTTGAAATATGTGTTGAATTTTTTCACACATGTTTGTATATCAAAGTATTATACTGAAACTATTTTTGTGATTTTTTAGAGATTTTATGGGATTTATTTGGTAATTAAAAACCCAAGTTTTAAATCCTGAAAGGTCCTTGTTCTTGCTTCTGCCGGTCGACCGAGTCGGTCGACCGACGTGCACAGAACGTGCACGCCAGTTTGGCTGGAGGGCTGGTCGACCGACCCGGTTGACCGCCAGAGAGTTTCTGCTCTCTGGAAAGCCCCGGTCGACTTGGTCGGTCGACCGGCAGAGAGCTCTGTTCTCTGTTCCAGGCCACGGTCGACCGGGTCGGTCGACCGCTGCCCCAACGGTCAGAAATTTGACCGTTGGCGATCGACCGGGCCGGTCGACCGACAGCCGTCCAGGCTGCTGACTGGACCCCAACGGCTAGTTTTCTTTTGGCCTATAAATTGGAGGTTTTGTGGACTGTTTTAGGTAAGATTTTTAGAGAGAAAAATTTCCTACTCTTTAAGTGTTTTTTAGCAAAATGTTTTGGGTTCAAAATTCTTAATCTCTATTTGTTTTTCAAAGTGTTTGAAAATTCAAAGAAAATAGTCTTTTGGGAATTTGTTTTTGGTCTAAAAATTCTATATCTATTTGGAGATTTTTCCAAGTGATTTTCTTTGTTCAAAACACTTTATTTTCTCAGACTTGAGCTTATCATTCTATCCTCTTTATAGGATCCTTATTTTGTGAGAAAGGAATTGGTTTGTGGTTGTGTAACCATCAAGTTGTAAACTTCCTTCATTGTGATATCCCTCTAATGAGAGGTGGTTGATTTGGTATCCCTCTATTGTGAGGTGATTGTGAAAGTTGTGGTTGGCTCCCTCTTGTGAGAGGTGGAGATTGTGTTTTAGCTCCCTCTAGTGAGAGGTGGAGTTTGTGTTGAAATCCCTCAAGTGTGAGGTGATTGAGTTGTATTGGCTAAGTGCCTACCCCTCTTGTGTGAGGTGGTGTTTGTATTGCCTCAATGAGAGGTTGTATTCGGTTGAGAGAGGAGTTGTGTACTCCCAGTTGTATTGCGCCAAATCCTCAGTGGAGGTTCCCTGTGTGGGAGTCCTGTGTGGACAAGTTAGTGGAAATCCTTCTGCGTGAAGGCGGGGACGTAGAGCTGTGTGCTCGAACCTCGAAACATATCCGTGTGTTAGCGATTGATCCAATTTCTCTAACTCTCTCTATTACTTTGTGCATTGATTCATATTGCCATATCATTTACATGCTTGTGTTGTTTGTGTGTACCTCACTTGTGTTTAACCACGAGAGCTTCATATAGCACCTCAACTCTTATTCTGAGGAATCAAGAGGAGTTAGTCTAGAGCCCTTCACTATGAATTCGGCTACACTCGTTGGTTACATTAAGTGTGTGGCATTTTAAGTTTTAATTTCCGCATTTTGTTCATTAGATTAGCCGTACACCTATTCACCCCCCTCTAGGTGTACTTACATCTTGTACTTTTCACTCTCATGTTCTTTCTTCATCAAACTCAATGTCTCTACTTACTATGACTTTACCGCTACATGGATCATACAACTTGTAGCTTTGGTCCTTTAATCGTAGCCGATAAGGACAAATTCGGTACTACGATCATTAAGCTTGGTTCTTTTTTGTTTTGGTACATGTGCATATGCGATGCTTCCAAACACCCTTAGGTGTCCAACTCCAGGCTTCCTGTCACGCATTGCTTCCTAAAATACGCTGGATTGGAGACGTGACGAGAGTCGATGACGTATATAAGCGAGGGGAATGCTCCACGTATACACGCTAAGTCTAAAGTAACCCGAGCAAGTTATATAAATCACTATGATGAGATAAAATCACAGCAATATGACATTAAATTTTCATATATGATAATATTATTCTACCAGTAAATCAAATAGAATATATGCTGAGTCCAAACTATAGAGAATCACAAAAAATCAATAAGAACATAAGAAGGCAAGAGAAGATACCAAAACTTAGTACTTAAGTAAAGAAAACTACTGGCTCCTCGTAATGCATGTGATCCTTCCCAAATACCTGATCAACAGAATATAACAATAATAAACCTGGATGTGCAAATCTAGAGGAGTCAGAAAACTCCCAATGAGTGTAATGAGAAAAAGTGCACGTGCGTATATAGTCTGAGCATACTATGTTACTACCATGAAAATATACTAGATAAAGAAATAGCATGAAAAAAATGGTAATAAGAAGATAATATAGTACACTATGATGACAATTGGCATAATATAATTATTAGGATAACATGTAGTAAATAACTTAAAGAGTAAATAACTTAAAGAGTAAATAACATGTAGTAAATAACATGTGATCAATCTATTATACATTCATGTGTCAGGTGTCTATCACAGCATATATGCATGTGAACACAGTCAATTTATAGTACATTATGAACAATTTATTCTTATTAATGATGTCAGCGAACACAAATTGCCACACGTAATAGACACATCCCATACTACGCCTACTACACATGTCAATCGGGGTCCTATGTCATTGAAATTGACAGAAGGAAACATTGTCTATGTTTGAAGTGGGTTCCATACATGTCTGGAATCACGACCCAGATGCCTGGTGCTAAATCGGGCCATACCTAGGTAGTCAATAAGAGTAAACAATAACTCACTGTGAAATAATAACAGATGGGATGTCAGTTATTCTCTGAAACCATGCAGTGGAACCGTATCTCGTCTGCGCAACCTGCATCCTAGGTTCACCCAAATACAGACGCTGTCTTCTCCATCAATTATTTCAATCTCGGTATAAGTTATCTAATTACTTTATTATTCAATCAATCAATATCCATGTTGCCTAGATTACTGGGATGATACAGTGACAGTAACAATAACAATGAACAGTGACGATGACTGTGTACCCGAAAATAGTAACAATAACCGTATACTCAGTAAACAGTAAAACAATAACCGTGTAAATAGTAAAACAGTAATACAATACATGGTGTTACGGTCTAACAATATTTTCTCAGCAATTTTCAGTAATATGAATTATGCTATAACATATTGGGATATTGATTCATCAATATGCAGTCTCATCTAAAACATCAAAATCTTATCTCTATATACCAAGATATAACAGTAACTAGCCCATAATCTTTGATCTCAATGCAATTATCATAAACATCAATTATTAAATTCTTATCATTCCGCAGTCTCAAATAGCGATAAAATAGTCTCTCATTTTCATTTCTTCCATTCTAATCCTTTATATTCATCAGTCTATCTATATATCAAAATAATGAAATAAAATACATTTAATAAAATTTTTATTATCCAAATCGATGAAGATCATTAATTCACCCCCCACTTCAATTAAACTCAATCACAAGATCCAAAAACCACAGTAACAAATCAACTATATAAAGATATAATTCACTACTTCAGGCCAATCCAATCTACACATATTCCTCAACCTCAAGTCAACCATACGCTAATCGAGTCTACTAATAATCCAAATCCAAGATCCAATCTTTTAACAAAGCAACATCATATTTACATAAATACTAAAAATCCAATTTAATTCATGTCTAAATTATCATTGAATAAAAAAAATGAAGTCTTATAAGTAACTCACAAGAGAATCCACACATTAAATGGAATCACAACTAATCAACCTCAAGATCAAATCAGATTACATCCTAGATATATCACAACTAGATCTGAATCAATATGTAAACAATTAAATAATGATAAATGAAATATTAATACCTCAGTGTTAAATACCGAGTCTAAATACATTGACATCAAGGATATATCTGATCCATCATCACCAAAATACTCTACTCTCCCTTAATATAATAATCCACTGTAATATAATCCACTAACTGATCCAAACATCTACAGATCTAATAAACCAAATAATATGAAAAATTGATAAAGCGAAACGCCCACCTCTCTGTGACAAACACCAAATCCACATATATTAGACATCAATGATATATTAGATCGATCATCACCATCCCCAAGTCAAACCTCACTTCAATATAATCCATTGACAAGCCCCAGTATAAAAGACCCAATCTATCAATGAAGCAACTTCTCATTTAATTAATCTTTGATTTTCAATTAAATTCTCATCTGACTATTACTACATAAGGAAAAACATGACTAATATTCATTTACCAGAATACTGTGACAATGCGATAACAGTGATGATAACAGTGTAGACAATACAGTAATATAACAGTGCCATGGTGAAGCTTTACAATTTCTTAAATACTGGCAATTTCATTAGACAGTTTAAATAGATGACATAAATGGCAGAATAATATCAATAATCATAATATTTTTAAAATGAAAAATTCTAACATGAAATGATAAAATAAGTCGCACAAATATAATAGACCAATAAAACAAATATTCACATGAAATGATGCAAATCTGGATTAGAATCACCATCAGGTCTGCACTGCATGAACGGGTCCAGATCTCCAAATCACGGGTCCAATGTGAACACAACTCCGGGTCTTCTGTTACTGGGTTCAAATCTGAAATATTTGATCAGGTTGCAAGGTGATGAGAATGCACAATTTAAAGACACACATACCCAAACACGCACATACATACACATGTACACAACACACACACGCACACATAACAACAAACCTCCACACACACACACACATATTCACACAGATATACACACAGATTAGAGAAATAAAGGGAGAGATGGAGAGGAAACTCACTCATATACACAGAGAGGAAGAAAGAGATAAAGAGAGAGATATAGAGAGCGAAAGAGAGAAATAAATCATGCACACATGGGTGGAGATACAGGCGGAACACGGCGGAGGCTGTGTACAGGTGGTGAGTGTGGGCAATCCATGGGGCTTGCCGGCGAAGGAGTTCGGTGGCAAGTCTGTTGGCCCAGAGGCCCTTCACCTTAGTTTTGATGGTGACTAACTTATGAAGATTAATTTGCTAATAATCTAGTGTTTAATAAGTTTCAGATTTTGATCAAGATCTTAGTAGAGATTTGTCTTCAACAAGAGATTCACAGTCAAGGTGTTGAAGCAAATAAGTGTTGATTCAAGAGCTCACATCGCAACGATCGCATCTAGCTCCTTTGGATCAAGTTTGGATCGAGTCGGCTTGGAGATGGAAATCTACAAGAAGATTTCAGTTTGTTTAATTTTTATTTAGATCTTGTGTACATATTGATTAGTTTTGATATGCTCAAGTTCACACACACACTCAAGTTAAAATAGTTTTTGGTTTCAGTTTAACCGATTTTGGATTTTCAAGAATACATATATGATTTTCATGAATAGGTAGAATCGAAAGAAGTTTTACATGGTTTATGTGTATGTTGGATTACATCCATATACAGTATTGTTTCATATTATAGAAAAACTTATTCTGATGATTCTCGTTCATGTGTTTTGAGTTTTGTTTTTAACAGAACTTAATTTTGAATTTAATGTCAAAAACAAAGATATATCCTTTTATATGTGTATTAGATTCTATTCATACACACTATGCTTCAAGTGTGTTTCAATATCTTATTTTTGTGTTTGAACAAGTTTTAGAGAAATAGCTTTTCATTTTGAAGTCTTCTCAAAAACTCTTGGAGACAAAAATAAAACGAGTATTTGAAAATACATTTTTGGTTTCAAGCTTAATTTTTATGCATAAAAAATAGTTCAAATTATTTGTAATATGGGTTGATCTTGATCAAATATATTTGTATTTTAAGTGCTTACATGAACTTATTTTTTGTAGATTTTATGTGACTTTATAGGTATTTAAAACGATCAAGTTTTCAAACTCTAAAACCCAGCCTGAGACCACTGGCGGTTGATCGACTGGTCGATTGGACCAGATCTCGATCGACCGGGCGGTCGACCGATGTGCACAGGACGTGCACAAGATTTTGGCCATTGGGCCAGTCGATCGTGTGGTCGATTGACCAGAGAGTTTACTCTCTGGTTCTGGCCTCGGTCGACCGGGCGGTCGACCGACAGGCAGTTTGCCTTGGGGCAGTCGACCGGCCTGTCGACTGAAAGCCCCAACGGTCATAAATTTGACCGTTGGCTGGTAGACCGGGCAGTCGACCGACAGGTCATTCTGGACCAGTTTGGACCCCAACGGCTATATTTTCAGACCCATATAAAAATGAGTCTTTTGGGGCTGTTTCTTTGAAGATTTTTAACAATAATTTTTCTCATCTTCTCAAGTGTTTTTAGCAAGTTTTAAAAACAAGTTTTATTCTAAAATCTCTATCTTTATTTGTTTCAAAGTTTTTCAAAAATCAACAGAAAATATATTTAGGATTCTAATTCTTGTCCAAAATTTCTATATCTTATCGAGAGTTTTTTCCAAGTGTTTTCTTTTCCAAAATACTTTGTTTTCTCACACTTTGGCTATCAATTTTATACCTATCTATAAGATCTTGTTTTTGTCAGAAAATTGTTTGTGATCTTTCAAGTGAAAGTACACGTAGAGGGGGGGTGAATAGGTGTACGGCTAATCTAATGAACTAAATGCGGAAATTAAAAACTTAATTGCAACAACACTTAATGCAACCAACGAGTGTAGCCGAATTCCCGGTGAAGGGCTCTGGACTAACTCCTCTTGATTCCTCTGAATAAGAGTTGAGGCGCTATATGAAGCTCTCGTGGTTAAGCACAAGTGAGGCACACACAAACAAGCCAAGCATATAATGAATGAGCAATATGAAATGATGCAAGGCACAAAGTAAAGAGAGAGTTAGAGAGTCAATGGATCAATCGCTAACACACGGATATGTTTCGAGGTTCGAGCACCCAGCTCTACGTCCCCGCCTTCACACAGAAAGATTTCCAATCCACTAACTTGTCCACACAGGACTCCCACACAGGGAACCTCCACTGAGGATTTCGGGCAATACAATACCCGGAGTACACAACTCCTCTCTTTACAAACACAACCTCTACACTTAGAGGTTAGGCACAAAGCCACCACAAAACTCAATCAACCTCACAGATGAGGGATGGGCACAAAGCCAACAACCAATCAACCTCTCACTAGAGGGATAGGACACAAAGCCACCACTTCAAAATCAACCTCTACACAAGAGGGATAACACAAAGTAGGAGGGTTTACAACTTGGTGATCAAAAGACCACAAACTAATGCTTTTCCACAAAAAAAAAGATCCTATAGAGAGGATAAAATGATAAGCTCAAGTGTGAAAAAACAAAGTGTTTTAAACAAAGAAAATCACTTGGGAAATCTCCAAATAGGTATAGAATTTTTAGACCAAAAACCAATTCCCTAAAGACTATTTCCTTTGAAATAAAAACACTTTAAAAACAAATAGAGATTAAGAATTTTGAACCCCAAAACTTTTTGCTGGAAAAACACTTGAAAAGTATGAAAATTTTCTGCTTGAAAATCTTCCACAAAACAGCCAAGAGATGGGGGTATAAATAGGCCCAAAACAGATTTGCCCGTTGGCTCTGACTAGGCCAGAATTGGCCTTCCGGTCGACCGGCCAGTCGACCGGCCAACGGTCAAATTTTTGACCGTTGAGCCTGCCGGTCGACCGCCCGGTCGATCGGGCCCTGAACCAGAGAGCAACGGCTCTCTAGCCGGTCGATCGCCTGGTCGACCGGGGCAACCCGAGAGTAGGTTGCCTTCAATCGGTCGACCGCTCGGTCAACCGGCCAACTGATACGGCCTTGTGCACGTTCTTGTGCACGTCCGGTCGACCGTTCCGGTCGACCGGCTCCTGGTTCGATCGACCGGTCCGGTCGACCGCCAGAGCCTGGCAGGGCTAAAAACAGGATTTAAAAACTGATCTTTTATTATCTATTAAATCCCATAAAATTTCTAAAAATCCACAAAAATAGTTTCAGTATAATACTTTGATATACAAACATGTGCGGAAAAATTCAACATATATTTCAAACAATTTGAACCACTTTTGTGTCTTAGAAATTTTGCTGAAAACCAAAATCGTATTTTCAAAACTTGGATTTTTGAATTGAAAATTCGTTTTGTCCAAAATTCATCCGAATACAAAAACATGATATTTGAAACCACTTGAAGCATATAGTATATGGATAGAATCCAATATACATGAAAGATATATATATCATTGTTTTTGATATTAAATCCGAAAATACGTTTTGTTAAAATACCAAAACTCCAAACTCATGAAATAGACTATGAAACTAAGTTTGTTTAAATAGTTGAAGCATACATGTATATAGAACAAATCTAATATACATTAAACCATGTAAACTTGTATTGATTCAATCTATTCATGAAAACCAAGATCGGTTAAACTAAAAATCGAAAACCAAATTCCAAAACATGAAACATGTGTGTGTTGTGAACTTGAGCATATCACACTATCTAATCTTTAACAAATGGATCTAAAACCTAAACTAAACTATGTACTGAGGTCTTCTTGATGAACTCCGTTTCAAGTCGACTCGATCCAAACCATGATCCACCGAGCTTGACTCCAACGAGTGCTAGGTATGAACATTGATGTTCGGGCTCTTGAATCACCATGTGGAAGCTTCCAAAACATCTTTGTTGAAGCTAATCACCTACTAATATCTTGGTAAAATATCTAAAACTCAATATCACAAGATTATTAGTAAACATAACTACATGAGTTAATCATCATCATAACTAGAGTGGAAGGCCTCTGGGCCAACATCAAGATCATCAAAAGAGATTGTTTGTGATCTTTGTGATCACCAAGTGTATTTTCTTTTTCTTTGTGCTTGGCTTAGTGCCCATCTCTTGTGTAGAGGTTTATGTATCGAGAGAGGAGTTGTGTACTCCCGGTTAGAGTTGTAATTCCTCGGTAGAGGTCCCTTTGTGAAGGTCCTGTGTGGACGTAATGGAAATCCTTTTGTATGAAGGAGGGGATGTAGAGCAGTAGCTCAAACCTCAAAACACATCTTGGTGTTTGCGTTTGATCCGCTATCTCTCAACTCTATCCCTCTTATATCTTGCTTTGCTTTACATTATTCATATTCATATGCTAGGCATAGTTTATGTGTGCCCACACTTATGTTAAACCAAGAGGGCTTCTAATATCACCTCAACTCTTAATTTAGAAGAATTTCGTGGAGTAGTTCCAAAGCCTTTCACAGGGAATCGGGCTCACTCTTACTTACACATAGTGTGTTTGCAATTAAGTTTTAATTCTATATAATTTGTCCTAAATTAGTTTGTATATCTATTCACCTCCTCTAGGTGTATTTTCAGGGCTGCGCTCTATTGGAGATGGTTGTAGGGGGGTTAGAGTTCGGTGGTGCGCCAGAGGATGACGACAAGGTTGCAGGTGGGCGGAGGGTACTGCAGGCTTAGGGGTGTGGGGGGAGATGATAAAGGAGAGGAAGGAGGTGTTTGAGAGGTGGAGCTTGGCCATGGAAATGCGGTTGGTGGGGCTGGTGGGTATGGCTGGTGCTCGGGGGGAGGTGGCCGTGCTGGCAGGCGGTGGAGGAGATCATGGAGGAAGATGTGCAGGAGGGGGAGAGCTAGTTGTTGCTTGTGCAAAGGGGAGTTGTGGTTACGGTTGGAGCAGTTCGACGAAGGTGGATGTGGCTCGAGGTTTACAGATGAGGAAGGAGATGAAGGGCATTACTGTTGAGAGGAGGCAGGTGGTGCTAGGTTGTGTAGAGGAGGACGGGCATGGATGGCTAGGTGCGTGCGCAGGATGGGAGAGAGCCGCAGTTGATTGCGGAGCTCTGACAGATAGTTAGCTTGTCGGAGAAGATGAGAAGGAGGAGAGGTGAGCAGTTGATCTTGTGGAGAAAGAAAGGAGAGGAGATAGAAATGAAGGTACACCTAGAGGGGGGTGAATAGGTGTACGACTAATCTAATGAACTAAATGTGGAAATTAAAACTTAATTGCAACTACACTTAATGCAACCAACGAGTGTAGCCGAATTCCCGGTGAAGGGCTCTGGACTAACTCCTCTTGATTCCTCTGAATAAGAGCTGAGGCGCTATATGAAGCTCTCGTGGTTAAGCACAAGTGAGGCACACACAAACAAGTCAAGCATATAATATATGAATGAGCAATATGAAATGATGCAATGGCACAATATAAAGAGAGAGAGAGTTAGAGTCAATGGATCAAACACAAACAGCAAGATTTGTTTCGAGGTTCGAGCACCCAACTCTACGTCCCCGCCTTCACCCAGAAGGATTTCCAATCCACTAACTTGTCCACACAGGACTCCCACACAGGGAACTCCACTGAGGATTTGGGGCAACTATAACCGGGAGTACACAACTCCTCTCTCAATCCGATACAACCTCTCACAGAGGCAACACAAACACCACCTCACACAAGAGGGGTAGGCACTTAGCCAAACAACCACAATCCACCTCTTCACTAAGAGGGATACACAACCAATCTCTACCTCTCACTAGAGGGAGCCAAACACAATCTCCACCTCTCATTAGAGGGAGCCAATCACCACTCCACAATCAACCTCTACACAAGAGGGATACAACATATAGGGAGGGTTTACAACTAGGTGGTCTATCTCAACCACAGACAATCTCTTCCACAAAACAAAGATCCTAAATAGATAAGATAGAAGATATAGCTCAAGTGTGGAAAACAAAGAGTTTGAAAATCAAAAACTCAAAGAAAACTATTGGGAAAACAACTAGGATAAGATTAAAATGAAGATCAAAAAAACCAATCCCAAAGTTTCTTCTTTTTCTTGAATTTTCCAACCCTTTTAAAACATAGTAAAGATCAAATCTTTAAAGCTCTAAAAACTCTTTTGAAACTTGTAATAAAACACTAGAGAGTAAGAATTTTTCTTCTTAAAAATCTTTTTGAGAAAACCTCTCTCAAATGAGGTATTTATAACCCCCAAAAGGAATCTGCCCGTTGGCAGCTGACAAGACCAGAATTGGCCTTCCGGTCGACCGGCCAACGGTCAAATTTCTGACCGTTGAGCCTTCCAGTCGACTGCCCGGTCGACCGGGCCCTGAACCAGAGAGCAACGGCTCTCTGGCCGGTCGACCGCCGGTCGACCGGGACAACCCGAGAGTGGGTTGCCTTCAGTCGGTCGACCGTTCGGTCGACCGGCCAACTGACACGGCCAAGTACACATTCTTGTGCACGTCCGGTCGACTGGCTCCTGGTCCGGTCGACCGGAACGGTCGACTACCAGAGCCTGGCAGTTCTGTTTAAGGGATTTTAAAACTTAGTTTTTAATTACAAATTAAATCCCATAAATTCTCTAAAAATCCACAAAAATAAGTTCTGTATAATACTTTGATATACAAACATGTGTGAAAAAATTCAATACATATTTCAAACTTTTTGAACTATTTTTGTGACTAACAAATTTTGCCAAAAATCAAAAACTGTATTTTCTAAAACTTGGATTTTTGAATTGAAAATTCGTTTTGTCCAAAACTCATCCAAATACAAAAACATGGTACTTAAACAACTTGAAGCATGTTGTATATGGATATAATCCAATATACATGAAAGATATATATATATATATAATTATATATATATTATATATATATATAATATATATATATATATATATATATATATATATATATATATATATATATATCAATGTTTTTGATAATAAATCCAAAAATAAGTTTTTGTTAAAATATCAAAACTCCAAACACATGAATAGGCATATCAAAATAAGTTGTCTTAAGACATGAAGCATACATGTATATAGAACATATCTAATATACATTAAACAATGCAAACTTGCTTTGATACTATCTATTCATGAAAACCAAGATCGATTAAACCAAAACCGAAAATCAAAACATGAAACGTGTGTGTGTTGTGAACTTGAGCATACCACACTATCTAATCTTTACAAATGGATCTAAAACATAAACTAAACTAAGTACCGAAGTCTTCTTGACGAACTCCGTCTTTAAGCCGACTCGATCCAAACCGTGATCCACCGAGCTTGACTCCAACGAGTGCTATATATGAACTTTGACGCTCGGGCTCTTGAATCACCATGTGAAAGGCTTCAAAACTCCTTTGTTGAAGCTAATCACCTACTAATATCTTGGTTAAGGATCTGAAACTAAACATCACAAGATTATTAGTAAACATAACTTCATGAGTTAATCATCATCAAAACTAGAGTGGAAGGCCTCTGGGCCCACAATCTCCCCCTTTTTGATGATGACAAAACTCATGGAGTTATATATGCATGGATTAAAGTAAAGCTTCAAAGAAGCTCCCCCTTAACTCAGCATAACAATAAATAAATAAATATGCAATGAAAGCTCATAAACATGTATGCAAATACAAGGAGATAAACATGCATAAACAAGCATGAAACACATCAAATCCTTTTTCTCCTATTTGCAAAACAAAACATATATGCATAAACATAAATCCTTCTCCCCCTTTATGAATAAAGCAAGGAAAAACATACATATATACCAAATACTTCTCCCCCTTTTTGTCAATCATCAATAAAGGGGTTAAAGTAAACACAAAACAATGTTCTCCCCCTTTTTGTAAGAAACAAAAATCAATAAAGGGGTGAATTCAAATCAATCAAAAAAAGATATATGCGATATACATTCATGAAGAGGAAGATGCTAAGTTAACTTCCCTACATATATGCATTACATGAAGAATAAATGACAAGTCCTAACTCACATAACGCATAATATGCAATGCATAAGAGGAGATGTGAAGCTCCCCTACATACGTGTACCGCATAAAGAAGAGTTGTCAAGCTCCTCAATATAAGATACACTCAACATGAATCTATATGTAGAAGAGATGTTAAGCTCCCCTTGCATATAGGCAATACACATCAAACATTTTTAATATCTCTTATGAAAACAAAATTTTGAATTTTCTCAATAAAACAAATTTTGAGATATCTTAGTAAATCAAATTTTAAGATACCAATTGTAAATAAATATTACAAATTTTGAATTTCTCTTAAATTAAGATATCACAAGATATAGATACCATATGAAATAAAATCATTTGTGATACCGAATAGAAACTGAAACATTTTTGTATCTTGATACCAATGAAAAATGTGGATACCAATTGAAATAAATAGATCAATCGATACCAATTGAAGTATATTGTACAATTTGATATCAATAAAAATACCAATTGAAGAGAATGCATAAGCTTATATAAAAAATATCAATTGAGAAATCAATTGAAAAATAAGATTTGAATTAAGCTTAGCATAAATATATGTTGTGCTTTAAACATGTAAATATCTTGAAAGTCAAGTATAAATATATATGATTTGTTGGTGCTTGATTTTCAAAACATATATATGTATGGAAAAGACAATACCAATAGGAATTGATATTATATGAAATGAAGCATACATATATAGAAAACAAAATATGAGTATATACAAAATAAATATCAATTGAGATACCAATTGAAACTACCAATGTAAATCAAGTATATAACTCATAGCTACCACCCTTTATATGCACAAGATAAAAGATTTTCAATAAAGCTTACAAGACATACTCGCCCATCCGTCCTCCCTTAAATGGGTAGGGTTTTCAAAAAATAGGTTTGAAAATATAGTATGTTTGAAAAGCTTTACCATAATGAAGAATACGAATTAGTTTTAAGAAAATTTGAAAACTACTACGAAATCCTTCAAGCAAGGAATAAAAAAAATTATATTCCATAAAACATGAAAATCACTAAACTAATGTCACTCTAAATCTATATAGCACATATAATACTCATGAAAACAAAATCATGAGAAAACATCAAGAATATGAGTGTACACGTTTTGTGAAAGACAAGTCATAGAAATAGGCAATCAAATTCAAATACAAAATTTCTTAAAAACATCAAAACTAGAATTCCTCAAGGTATATGTATGTCATGTACAAACTAAAGTATACATACATATCCAAATATAAATGAGTCCACAAAGGTATATGCATGAGGCAAGTGGCTCAAAGGATGTATATGTATAGCTAATAGTTTAGACGCAATAGACATATACATGAAGCTAAACATATAAACATAAAAACATGTACAAAATGGGAATACAAGTCAAATGCATGAATCATCAAAATTAGACTATACTAGTACATCTAATGGGTACAAATAAGCTTTCAAGCACAAACATATAATGGTCTATTTGTAGCTCACTAGTTGTACAAGTATATATCCTAGTTTTTAATGAAAACTAACATCTAAACAAGTAATCAAATTATAAAGCATAGAAATTAAAACAAAAAACTCATATGATCATTATGATAAATGCACATGCATTAGGTCTATGATATACATGATAGCTAAAACATGGAGATAACACAAAATATGGGTCCATATTAAACAGGGGTGTCTCAAATACTAATCATGTATATCACAAGTCTAATAATCATGACATTTAACATACTAATCATGAAACATCAAAACATGCTAAAACAATGATATGAAAAGCATGTAAACAATAAATGAGGAGTTAGAGATTGTTACCAAAACCAAGAAGGCAACTCTCCATATCTCCAAACCAAGGTGGTCTTTCCACCAAACTCCCCTTGAAAGTGATGCATCCAAATAGTCCTCTTTAAGCTCGGAACGCATCCACCTCAAGGAACCATCGCTCTCACGTCTTGCGAGAGCCCACACCTACATCAAATAGCATAGGGGTGGTCTTTGGTACCCAAACTCTTTTGGGTCCATGGGGGTTAGTTCCTTTCCTAACCCAAACAAATTTAGTTGCTAAATTTACATCATGTATCTTATCATAGCAAAATTTAGCAAGGTGGCCCTTACGTTCACAATGTGTACAAGTGTACACATGAGCATACCTTGTGTGATGGGGGTGACCGTGAGGAGCATGTGTATGCCGTGATTTGTGTGCATGCAAAGAAGGAACTTGTTTCTTTTGAAACAAAGATTCCAAACGTGTATGGTTAAAGCACATTGGCCCAAAGTAGAGCCCAAACAATCATATTCTTATTTAACAAGTTTATATTATTTTCAATGTTAGAAGAAGTGGAGCATACAATAGGTGAGCTAGAATGTGAAGCTACACTAGCATGGCAAACATGTGTATCTATATCATTTTTCAAAACAATGTTCTTCTTAGAAACCAAATCTAATTCTTTTGAAATAGAAATATTTTATTTTTCAAAGAATCATTTTCTTTTAAAACAAAATCAACTTTTGAAGACAAGTTTTCATTTTTCTTCAAAATATCATTACAATCATTTTTATTTTTCAAAATTGCATTTTCTTTTAGGGCAAGTTCAAGTTTAGATTTCAATGAATCCCTTTCATTAGAAATCTCCACTTTCTCTTGCAAAACCAAATCTAGTTTTGAACTCAAATCCTTATTTTCTTCTTTTAGTTCAAAACTCTTTTTTTTCAAAAGATTATATTTTTCTAATAATTTTTCACATACAATTGATAGTTCTTCATTCAAAGCATTTGGATCAACATATTCATCACAAGAAGAACTAGCATCATCATTATCTAATTGAGATTCTGAATATACCTCAAGGGAGTCATTCCCTTGGACCATGCAGCAATGTTGCTCGGATTCTCCACTAGATTCATCTTCCGTTTGGATTGGCAATTGAAGCTTGGAGGAGGTCAACGTGTTCCACACTGCAAAGGCGGAATCATAGTTAGAAACTAAGCACAAATATTCTTTATTAAGCGTGCTTCTAAGTGCCTCAAGGGCTTGTGCATTGGCCTCTATATGCTTGCTATTATAAAGATAGGATTTCTTGGTAGCGGCAAGGAAAACATGCAATCCTAGGGTTTTCAAGTACATGGACATCCTAAATTTCCACATGTCTTGGAAACATCAAACATGGGAGGTGACAAGTAATCTATGAGTGTGTGTAAACAATATAAATGTGCAAATACAAATGATAGATTAGCAAAACCAAGATCACACTCCTAGGTAGTTAAACAAAATATCAGGAGCGCAGCCTCTGATACCAATTGAAGGTACACCTAGAGGGGGGTGAATAGGTGTACGGCTAATCTAATGAACTAAATGCAGAAATTAAAACTTAATTGCAACTACACTTAATGCAACCAACGAGTGTAGCCGAATTCCCGGTGAAGGGCTCTGAACTAACTCCTCTTGATTCCTCTGAATAAGAGTTGAGGCGCTATATGAAGCTCTCGTGGTTAAGCATAAGTGAGGCACACACAAACAAGCCAAGCATATAATATATGAATGAGCAATATGAAATGATGCAATAGCACAATATAAAGAGAGAGAGTTAGAGTCAATGGATCAAACGCAAACAACGAGATTTGTTTCGAGGCTCGAGCACCCAGCTCTACGTCCCCGCCTTCACCCAGAAGGATTTTCAATCCACTAACTTGTCCACACAGGACTCCCACATAGGGATCCTCCACTGAGGATTTGGGGCAATTACAACCGGGAGTACACAACTCCTCTCTCAATCTGATAAACCTCTCACAGAGGCAACACAGACACCACCTCACACAAGAGGGGTAGGCACTTAGCCAAACAACCACAATCCACCTCTTCACTAAGAGGATACACAGCCAATCTCCACCTCTCACTAGAGGGAGCCAAACACAATCTCCACCTCTCACTAGAGGGAGCCAATCACCACTCCACAATCAACCTCTACACAAGAGGGATACAACATATAGGGAGGGTTTACAACTAGGTGGTCTATCTCAACCACAAATAATCTCTTCCACAAAACAAAGATCCTAAATAGATAGGATAGGAAATATAGCTCAAGTGTGAAAAACAAAGAGTTTGAAAATCAAAAACTCAAAGAAAATTATTGGGAAAACAACTAGGGTAAGATTAAAATGAAGATTAAAAAAACCAATCCCAAAGTTTCTTCTTTTTCTTGAATTTTCCAACCTTTTAAAACAAAGTAAAGATCAAATCTTTAAAGCTCTAAAAACTCTTTTGAAACTTGTAATAAAACACTAGAGAGTAGGAAATTTTTATTCTTAAAAATCTTTTTAAGAAAACCTCTGTCAAATGGGATATTTATAACCCCCAAAAGGAATCTGCCCGTTGGCAGCTGACAAGGCCAGAATTGGCCTTCCGGTCGACCGGCCGGTCGACAGGCGAACGGTTAAATTTCTGACCGTTGAGCCTTCCGGTCGACCGCCCTGTCGACCGGGCCCTGAACCAGAGAGCAACGGCTCTCTGGCCGGTCGACCGGGGCAACCCGAGAGTGGGTTGCCTTCAGTCGGTCGACCGTTCGGTCGACCGGCTAATTGACACGGCCAAGTGCACATTCTTGTGCACATCCGATCGACTGGCTCCTGGTCCGGTCGACCGGAACGGTCGACCGCCAGAGCCTAGCAGTTCTGTTTAAGGGATTTTAAAACTTTGTTTTTAATTACAAATTAAATCTCATAAATTCTCTAAAAATCCACAAAAATAAGTTCAGTTTAATACTTTGATATACAAACATGT
Source organism: Agave tequilana (assembly GCA_038442645.1). Taxonomy (NCBI): domain Eukaryota; kingdom Viridiplantae; phylum Streptophyta; class Magnoliopsida; order Asparagales; family Asparagaceae; genus Agave; species Agave tequilana. Next base: position 5,255 of record JAVJIF010020012.1, on the reverse strand, counting down.
GTGGAAAAATTCAACACATATTTCAAACTTTTTGAACCATTTTTGTGACTTACAAATTTTGCCGAAACAAAAAACTGTATTTTCTAAAACTTGGATTTTTGAATTGAAAATTCGTTTTGTCCAAAACTCATCCAAATACAAAAACATGATACTTAAACAACTTGAAGCATGTTGTATATGGATATAATCCAATATACATGAAAGATATATATATATATATATATATATCAATATTTTTGATAATAAATCAAAAATAAGTTTTGTTAAAATACCAAAATTCTAAACATATGAATAGGCATATCAAAATAAGTTTGTATTAAGACATGAAACATACATGTATATAGAACATATCTAATATACATTAAACAATGTAAACTTGCATTGATACTCTCTATTCATGAAAACCAAGATCGGTTAAACCAAAACCGAAAACCAAAACATGAAACGTGTGTGTGTTGTGAACTTGAGCATACCACACTATCTAATCTTTACACCACGCTATCTAATCTTTACACATGAATCTAAAACATAAACTAAACTAAGTATCGAAGTCTTCTTGACGAACTCCGTCTTCAAGCCGACTCGATCCAAACCGTGATCCACCGAGCTTGACTCCAACGAGTGCTATATATGACCTTTGACGCTCGGGCTCTTGAATCACCATGTGAAAGGCTTCAAAACTTTTTTGTTGAAGCTAATCACCTACTAATTCTTGGTTAAGGATCTAAAACTAAACATCACAAGATTATTAGTAAACATAACTTCATGAGTTAATCATCATCAAAACTAGAGTGGAAGGCCTCTGGGCCAACAGGAAAGAAGGTGAAGAGGAGGGGGTAGAGTGACGGCTGTAAGGTTAGAGAGAAAGAGATGAGTGAAGGGATTAGGGTTTAGGGTTAGGGTTAAGAGAAGATTATAATTATATAATGGAGGTGATTAATGGGTTTGGGTTTCAAGTTGGTGGGCTAATGGGTTTAGGCTTGGTTATGGTGCTTTCTAATAAATGGAAGAAAATATGAAAGTAGGTTGGCAAAGTTTGGGCTTGATAAAAAGAAAGAAAAATGAGAAGAATCAGGAAATGAAAGAGGTAAGAGGAAATGGGTTATGGGCTTGGATTTAGGAGTTGGAAAAAAATAATAAAAACATAATAATAATAGTAACAACAACAATAATTATAATAATAACCAGTAATAATAATACTTAACAATAATGGCAATAATAATTAACAATAACAATAATACTAATAATAACACTACTACTAATAATAAATAATAATACTCATAATGAAATAGTAATAGTAATAATATACAAAGCCAAATTAACATTAAATTCGAAAAACAAATTTGTGTATTTAATAATAATAATAAAATATTACATAATGCAAATAAATAATTTAAAAATATTAATACAATATTGTTAATTAGAAATAATACACTTCCATCTACTCCATGCCTCTTGTAGCGTCATATTTCATAGGCTTCTGATCGAACTTCGTTTCAGAATATAGACAACACAGTCTACAACTTCAGCCCAAAAAGCTTTGGGTATTTATTTCTGCTTCAGCATGCTTCTAGTCATGTTTAGAATTGTTCAATTCTTCCTCTCTGTAACTCTATTTTGTTGGGGCGAGTATGGTGCTGTTAAAGAGTATCGAATCCCTTATTTTTCACAGAAAGTTTCAAATTCTTTTGATGTGGGTTCTCCTCCTCTGTCAGACCTGATGGATTTCATAAAATATTCACTTTTCTTTTCTATGGAGGCCTCGATTTTTTTTAAAATATTTCGAACACTTTTGATTTGTTTTTCAAAAAATAGACCCAAGTTCTTCTTAAAAAATCATCAGTAAATGTTAGGAAATACTTATTTCCTCTAAAAGAACTTAGACAGATTGGGCCATAAACATCTATATGAATAAGTTGTAGAGGTTTGGATGTTCTAAATGTTGACTCTTTTGGAAAACTGCTTTGATGTTGTTTGCCAAGTAGGCATCCTTTGCATGGTTGCTCTTGGTGATCGATGAAAGGTAGTCCTTTCATCAACTGTTGCTTAGATAAAAACTTGAGATTTTCAAAATTTAGATCTCCATACCTCATGTACCATAACCAGGATGGATCTTTGATATTTGGATTCAAACATGTTGTATTGTCAACTTGAATATTTAGAAGGAACATATGATTCTTCATCATTTGAACTTTTTCAATTAGTCTCTTCTTTTTATTTCTGATATAAAGGTAACGATCTTCCATATGGATGATGTATCCCTTCTCTAGTAGTTGTCCTAAGCTGAGGAGATTGTTCTTCATTTTCGGAGCATAGTAGATGTAAATAAGTTGATAACTCCCATTCTTTTGCCTAATTAGAATCTTGACTTTTTTTTACTGAGATCTTTGAGGAATCACCAAAAGAAATTTGGCCATTCGCTGATTCATCAAGCTCCATGAACATGTTCTTCTTTTCACACATATGATTTCTGGCTCTTGTATCAAGGTATTACATGCTTTCACTTACTTCTTCTCTTTTGAAAGCCATCAGAACAACATGTTCTTCTTCTGTATAATTGCTTTATCCTTCAATATGGTTAGGGGCACGATTCCAACAATTTGAGGCATATTGATCATACTTCTTACAATTATAATATTGAATTTGAAATTTTCCACACTTTCCTCTTCCAGAAAAGATTCTTTTTCCACGACCTCTTGCAAATTTTTGTTTTTGCTTTATTTCTTTATAGTTTTTTGTGGTGAATCTACTTCCACCTTGTTCTCGTCCTTAAGATTCTCCACAACCTCGGAAGCTTCCTCTGCTTCGACAGTTGGTTTGATTTCGATCATTTAAGCTTTTGTCTTTGGCTTCCTCCTGTTTTTCTTTTAATTTTTGCTTTGATTATAGAACTTGCTCCACCGGTTCTTGCCTTTGTTGATCCTTTGTTCATGAATCTGCAAAGAACCCATAAGCTCATCAATGGTCACGACCTTCAGATCCTTAGCTTTTTCAATAGCAATAACTATATAATCATATTTTGAATCAAGCGATCAAAGTTTCTTCTCATTCACTCAAACATCTTCAATGGTTTTGCCATTTTGTTGCAATTGATTCACAACAGACTGAACTCTTGTGAAATAGTCTGAAATTGACTCTTTGTTCTTCATTTCCAGGCCTCGAACTCCTCTCGAAGTGTTTGAAGTCAAACCTTCTTTACCCTTTCTACTCCTTTATAGGAGTTTTGAAGTATCTCCCGCGCTTGCTTGGATGTAGTTGCATTTGCTATCTTCCCAAATGCAGATTCTTCCACACCTTGGTAGTAAAAAATAGGGCTTCTTGTGCTTCTTTCGTAAGTCCTTCAATGCATCCTTTTGGGCATTTGTTCACCCATCAGTTCCTTCTGGTTCAGTATAGCTATTCTCTATAGCATACCATGCATCTTGAGACCCCAATAATGCCTTATTTGAATGCTCCAATTTTTTAAATTTCTTTGATGAGACATGGAATAATGAAGGCATCATGCCATTCATCATCTTCTCCTTGCTTTGATATCACTTTGATAGAAAAAATAAATTGAGGGGAGGAGTAGAGGAAACAACAATGATAAATTTTATTTAATCTTTTATGAAAGATACAATTCTCACTCAATTCTTTATCTACTTCCTTGCATACATTTTCATCAAAAATAACTCCTTATATAGAGATCTAAATAACTCTTGAAACATAATTTTTAAACTCAAAAGATACATTTTTTCTTAAGGGATACAACTCTTCATCTTTAAGAGACAGAGCTCTTCTAAAAGATATAACTCTTCATTTCAAAGAGATACAACTCTTGAAAGACAAACAACTCTTCATTTCTTATTAGATCAGGTTTAATTCTCAATAAGATAGACAGAAAAGAAAATTTCCATTATTAATTCAAAAAAGGGGGGAAATCACAATTCACATGTTAATATTTTCTCAATGCCATTTGTATTGCTGGATCTTTTCCTTATTAATATAGCCAATCAACTATAGGCTTCTCTTGCCTTATCTATCACGTACGTATATCACTGTCAAAGATTCAACGAACATATTTAATAGCCTTTTATTCAAAAAAAAAAAAAAAAAAAACCACAATATTTCCCTCCTAATTAATCTCCCATATAATTGCATGTCGTATATATAATTATCATTATCACCCACCTCTTGCTTCATCTTCAAACCTCTCTTAGTTCCATCAATGCCGACAATATTTGTTTGCAATGCCGAAGGCCTCAAGTCCTGTCTAGATCTTCAACCTCAAAAAACCACGAGGATCCTTCATGGCTCTCTCATGAAGTGTGATAAAGCCAATGTGAAGCAAAAGCAATATGCTTCCGAAATCAAGAAGCACCATCTCCCCAAGAACTTTGACATGTGTGCCCAAACGCTGGGCTGCGAGACCGGTGAGGCCTACGGTAGTCTTAGGAAGTCGAGCCTCACTGCCTCTTCTTCGCCTCAGATTGATTGTTGTGGTCTGAAAGAAGAGATTGATCGAATTCGAAATGTGAGAAGGAGAGGGAGCACTACTAGTACCAGTGCTACGGCATCAGAGTTTCCTCCCCCGTTGGCGACGCTCGGAGGAGAGAGTTGCCTCCATTTGGCGAGGAAAAGAGAAAATGGGAGGCTCTTGCTTGTGGCTTACAAGCCTTCTGTTATAGAAGCCGAAAGAAGTTGTGGGCATCTCATTCTTCGATTGCTTCCTGGAACTCGTGTTCCGATAAAGAAATAGTTGATTAGTTGAAACAAGTGCTGATACAGTGGTAAAGTCTTTTTATTGTCAGCAAAAATACCTTAGATTCAAATTTTACATGATACGACTTTGTGTGAATCTCTTATTGGCTTATTTGGATCACTAGAGAGAAGAGGCAGCCAAAAGTGTTCTCCAAGGTTCCACCGATTTCTTGGAAAAAAGAAAAAGAAGAAGTGCTATTTTTTAGTTGTGCACGCGGTGTTTTCAAGTTGTTTTCTTGCTTTTTCCCTTTGTGAAAATTTTTGGTTAATTAACACAAATTGGTGAAGTTCTATTCTTTTTCTTTTGCTGGCAGTCTGGAATCCTATTCTCATTGGGGGATTTTTTTTTTTTGGGCAAACGCTAATTACTGTTAGATAATGTAGACAGACAGATATAAGGTATGTAAAGTTGTAGAAAGAAGCATTAAGACCAACTGTTGTGATTATTTAGTTGCTGAAATCGGTTCAGAACGTCTACGCTCCTCGATCGTTTTCTTCACGTTGATTTGTTTCAA